>CABHPR010153696.1:0-14963 GCA_902168415.1 Peromyscus melanophrys | reverse complement strand
AACTCAGAGGTCTGCCTGCCTCTACCTCCCAGTCCTGAGATTAAAGGCATGTGCCACCACTACCTGGCTTGATACTTCTCTTTTATCACAGTTTGAAGACTACAAATGCTTATGACTTCAGAATTGAACTAATGAATCTGTCATTGTAAATTATCAAGAGACTTGAATGTAATTTAAACTTTGAAGAATCTGGACCCTACTGTGTTCAACATTGTCCTTGGTACTAAAATCTATTAGCAAATTCTAAAGTCACAGATTCCTGTTCTGATAGAGGTCACATTTTAGCATGGGAGTTCTAGTAATAGATGAAAAATGAATAAGTTGCTCAGCATATGAGATGGTAAGTACACAGAGAGAAAGAAAAGTCAACCAGGGTGAGAAGACCCAGACTGTGTGTTTGAAATGAGTGCATGCCTCAGTTCTAAATCAGTATCAGTGCAGGTGGTTGGGAACAGGCAAGAAAAAGGAGAGAGTTTTAGCTCTGTAGATTCCCTAGAAAAGCATTCCAGGTGGATTGAACAGTCTACATGAATCCCAATGGAGGTTAAGAAAGTGCAAAGAAAAAGTCACTTTGTTAAAGAGAGAAGGCAAGAGGTCAATCATCAGGTCCTGGGGAGAGAACATGCTGATGATGGACTGTGACCACTGTTCATGGACTGTAAGTTCCCTTATTTCATTACCCTCAGATTCATATGGCCTTCCAAACCTCAGTTCCAGTGACAAAAAAAAAATGCTCATCTATTTGTTACACATAAACTTTATGTTTGAATGTTTTGGGTACCCTGAATTATCTCCAACTTATTTAACCAAAAATTAACTCAATGAAATTGAGTAGGATTTAATCATTTAAAAAAAATGAAAGACATAGTTTTTGTTTCTGTTTGGAGGGAAAGGAAGAGAAACAGCAGCCATGAGCAACAATTATCCCATTTCTTCCTAAGACTTTATTCTGATAGATCAGTGCCCTAGCCTGAAAGACTCAGAGTAAATTAGTATCTTAAGTTTCAGCATTGAAAAAATAGCTACCAAGGAATTTGGATCTGGAAGCCAAGTCCCTGTGCTACCATGACAAACTATCATAGAAAGAAAGCACACAATAATTGCTTTCCTCGGATTTAAATTGAAAAGAAAGGAAGAAAGGAGAGAGGCTGAGATGGGAAACAGGGGGATTAAGGGTGGTGGGATGGCTGTCCAAGGAAGGAGCATGCCAGATGCAGATTAAAATATGGCCTGATTTTGTCACAAGGCAGTGTAGTGCTTAGACATAGAAATTGCCTCTGTGTGGAAAATGATAGGAAATAAGCAACATTTGCTTTTCCTAAATGGCCACAGTTTAGTTGAAACTATGAGGACATTAAGATGAAATGCCGCTGGCAGTTTTCAAGCACCAGAGAGCATTTTAATTGGTAATGCTTTAAAAAGCACAGCACATTGGACCTATATGGTTCAAACTAAAACCTCTCTTTTTCCAATGTGGAAATTACTCTGCCAGCTATTGTTTCCTAATGGAAATGGCAATGGACCCTATGAGAAGCTAAGCTTCCACAACTTTGCATCACTTGCCAATTTACTGACTGCTGTTTCTCTTTTGTCTGGCACAGGAAGTCTACCGAATATGGCCAAATTGTTCAGGTTTGAACTAAAGGATACATGGCACAACAGACTTGTTTGCAGTTGAAACCTTGATGAATCTGAAATTAGAAATCATAGAGTTGAAAACTTAATGCTAATCAAATTTCTACATTATTAATCTAGAAATATGCATCAAATTAAAATAAGCTTTTGATAATATGTAAAATAGCCATAACCTATAAGATTATTCATTGTAGCTTAGTAGTTATATGAACAACTTCGTTTTATTTTATTTTGAGCATATGTACATGTACATGCATGCACTAATGTTGTTTGTATGTTTACATATATGGAGGACAGATGTTAACATCAAGTGTTTTCCTCAATCATTCTCCATCTTATTTTCTGAGGCAGTGTCTCTCACTGAACAAGGATCTTGCCAGTTCAGCTGGACTGGCTGACCAGTGAGTTCTAGAGATCAATCAGTCTCTACCTCCAAAATGTTGGGGCTACAAGTGTGCACTGCTGCATCAGGATTATGTACATGTTCTTAACATGGGTCCTCAAGCTTGCATAACAAGCATTTTACTCATGAGTCATCTCCCCAGCCCCTGGTTTAGTGTATCTATACAGTTTCAATTTAAATGGTTCAAAGAGAAAAAATGTTTGTATTTCAACTAAGCTTGAACGTTGCCTTGGCTTTCTCTGTGAAGTTTAGTTCTCATACAGTTAATTTGAAAATATGACAGCTTCAAAGAGATCTACCACTCTGAGCAGGTAGTTTTGCATGTTTTTTTTAACTTGCAGTAAATACCACCCTCCAAGGACACTGGTAATTATGGGGTTCAACAAGCTCATTTCTAAGAAGATAATTCTCATTTCTAATTACAGCAATGAGAAGTGTGGACATAAATTAATAGAGTTGTTCAGTAGACTATTCTCTGCTTGATGACTGGAATAATTCTCTTCCATTAGCTTCTACAAGTAAAACAGTGACCTGCTTTTATAGTAAAACCTGTGCCATACAGCTTTCATAAAAATAAGATGTCAAATTTAGAAAAAGCACAACCAATACATTGGCTTTGGAGAACTGGCAGTTGTCATCAGTGGGAATTTGAATACTTTTACTACACTTACTCTCAACCAATTGAAATCTGCACTTTTTTTGCCTCAGAAATCCAGGGTAAATTTAGAAGAGGCTAGGTGGGATGATGGACACCTGTGATCCTAGTTGTTGGGAAGCTGATGCAGGAAGAGGAATTTGAAAGCAACCTGGAGTGTATGGTAAAACTCTGTTTCAAAAGTCAAACAATAACAAAACACCTTAAGTAGAATCTCTTATTAAGAAAGAATAGTTCAGGTAACTAAAGGCTGATGTCTTTGCAGAATAAAAAGTTTTCAGGGTCCAGCCCTGACCTATTGAACAGTCCCTGAAGCGGGGAGTGGGGAATTGAGAAATGCTAGATAGAAAAATATAGATGTGAATGAAGAAAAAGATAGAAACACAGAATAGCTTCAGGAAGGCTCTGGGTCAATACTCAGTTACCTCGAGTTTAATCCTAATGGGCTTTCTATACACTAGCAAGGGGAAAGGCAAAAGACCTCCCCCTTTCAGAATCAAAGTACAAAGTACAAACAAGTGTAGACTTTTTCTTAACTCTCTAAACACCTGGTAACCACACCTTCTTGTAATTAAGCCTTGAAGCATAAGACACCTGGTAACCATGCCTTTGGCCAAAACATCCTATTATGCAGCCTTGGAGAGCAACATAAACTCTGACTCTCTGACCTTGAGTCAAAATAGAAACAAACTAGAAGTTGGAATCTTTGTGGGCTCCCCCCCCCCCCACAAAAAAAAAAAAAGATTTTTTTTTTAATAGCAAATGCTATTGACCTTTTGTGATGGTTAAAATTGACTGTCAACTTGACAGGCTCTAGAAGCCCCCTGAGTCAAACCTCTGAATACACTTGTGAATAGCTATCTAAATTATATTAGTCTGCAGGCCTGCTTGTGAGGGATGTTCTAGATTATACTGACTGAAGTGGGAGGAGCCATCCTGAATGTACACGGCATCTTCTGTTAGAAGTCTAGATATACAGAGGCCCAAGAGGAATGATTTTTGCCCTTCATCTACTTTCCTGGTATCTTGCTAGCAAGTTAATCTACTTTGTGTGGGATACTCTATCCTGCTGCTGCTGCTGCTGCTGCTTCGTTGACATCAGAAACTAGCTCCTTCAATCCTCCAATGTGAACTGAGGACTACCGGTTTTCTAGGAGTCTTCTGGGTGTTCAGCAGTAGATAGTGCCTGCTAAGCCTGCCACAAGTACTGAGCAGCTACTGCTTCTTGATTTCTAATGTAAAAGCAATCACTATTGGACTACCTAGACTCTATTGTGTAACCTAATAAGTCATTGTTGGATGTATATTCTATCAATGCTGTTGATCTGCAGAGCCCTGACAAATACAACTTGTTTGTAACAGAAGCATGACATTTAGACTCCACTCCATTCTGTGATACCAATTACCTCTGCTCATTTCACAATAAATCAAATGTGTCTAATAGAAACAATCAAGACACAAGAAGAGAATTTTAGGCTTGATATACCTACATTAAAAACAAATTTTTGACAGAAGATTATTTTTCTCTTACCATTGCATTTTATACAATAAATCTTTGTGTACAGAAAAATATATCTCTAAATGTATGCTAGGACATAATTTGTTTTCTGGAATGTATATGTGAGAGTTCAAGAGGATGAAGAGAGTATTAGAGGAAAGAAACAATGTAAGGGGGTTTAATGTTAAACCTACCAAACAGCAAAGAAAAGCCAACTTTTAGAAGCAAAATGTTAACATTTGGAACATTACAGAGCTGGATATTAAACAAATGGTAATCTCAGTAACCTCAATATATTGATGCAACCATTTCCTTCTCTTCAAAAATACCCTGTATCCAGTTAATGGAGTGTGCTTCAACCTGGCACACTCAGCTTTCTTTATGCTTGAGTGCTCCATACATAAGTTTCCATTCAAATTTTTCTTGGGTAGCACTCACTGATGGAACTCTAATGGGGTTTTTTGAACATCTAAAAAATGTAGGTAATATAATTTTTTTCTATTGATAACTTACATTTGAAAATCATGGATTTATACAACATTCCATAACATGATCTTGTGACAAGTGGTGTACAAATCTTTGAGTCAGCCACATTTGTGGTGTGCATCAGGAATGATGAACAACAGACTAAATATGTGTTTCATTTATGGTACATACACATAACAGTGGTGGTTTGCAGATCCTGTGAAGTTCATCACTATAGCACCAAGTTATCGATAAACTTCAGATTAAGAATCTGCCTGCCAGCAACCTTTAAAGTTACCCTGCTTCTGTCCTCCACCACCAATCACCATACAAAGCAGAAATGGGCAGCTCTGCTGAGGGTTACTTTTCACTTGTGTCTACAAAGAGATGAATTATTGACTCTAGCCCCTCTAACAAAGTGGGAGTTGCTATTGCACACATTTTAACTTCAGTAACTCAGTGAATAATATTTTCACAATGATATTTGTATGTGAAAATTTGTAGCCAGAATTTTTAGGAGAAGATGAATAAAGCTCAAAATCATAGGTATTTGTTTTCCCATGAATGAGCTTAAAACATAATTGAGAACCAGAAACCTTTGTAGCTCACTCAAGTAATTAGGAACTTCATAGACCAAACTACTATCAGAGATTCTTGCTTTCAAAAGGACAACAACAGTAGACATGCTAAGGTAGAAAGGAGGAGGCCCACAGGCCTCAACCCTACACAAAGGACTACAGACAACTAAGAAAAGCTCAGAGTAGAGAAATAATCAGCTCCAGAGACAAACATACCAATTGGTCAATTGGTTATCCAATACCCAAAGGTTAGCTCTGATAATATACATGAAAATAACATTACACAGGCTGAGCAAGTTGTATTTAGGAATGTATATATAATACATATATATATATATATATATATGACAAAGGAATCCATGATATCCAGGAGGGTTTGGAGGAAGGAAAATGATGTATTTCTATTATAATCTCAAATCTTGGCTCATGGATTCCCATGGGAGCCTCCAAACAACCAAGACTGTTGCTATGACTATAGATTGCTCTCTATAAACTAACTGAAAGACCTCATTCCTGAAGACAACATTTATACAACTCATTGAACATGGAGAATTCAAGCTGGTGCTTACATAGAGCCTTCACCTTTATGTGCTAGCATCTTTTGTACAGGAAGGTACTCTGCAGGCTATCAAAAGAGGAACATAAACATCAAGTCATACAAAACACCTTGGATCTACAATAATGTCCTGCATATGCTAGGGTAATTGTGATACAATTTGTGGTAATAACCAAACAATCTCTGATTTGACTTAAAAAACACTCCACAAAATGAAACCCAACACTGCTTGGCTGACCTAGAACCTGGGAAAAGATAACACAAGGACTTAGGGTAAAACCAAATACTACTGTTGGTGGGGAAATGCAATAAAATGACTCTGATGGCATCCTGCTACACTCACAGATCAGTGACTTGCTCAGCCATCATCCGAGAAGCGTCCTATAGCATATGGGAACAAATACAGAGACTCACAGCCAGGCACTATGCAGAAATTTAAGAGACCTAAATGTGATGTCTCCATCAAACCCCTCCCCTCAGGGAACCCTGAGGAAGAGGGAGTGGAAAGAATGCAAGAGCCAGAGATAGAGGACACCAAGAAAACAGGACTCTCAAAATCAATAGGATCAAAACACATATTAACTCACAGAAACTGAGGCAGCATGCACAGGACCTGTACCAGATTGAGTCCTAGAGCTGAAAGGAGAATTGTGCACATGTTCCCATCCCTGATCCAAAGCAATCTCCAATTAATAACCACTTGCAAATGAAATTTTAGTTGTCTCTAAGGGAGTTTCACTGGAGAAGTAACCTACTCTGAAAGGCAGTCAGCATCCTCAGCAGAGGACATTCATCAAAAAAAGGAACTCACTGGTGTTGTTTGAAGGTTCCATGTCTCATAATATCATGTCAGAGCTTTGCTTTGCTTACTTTTATCTTATTTTTATTTTATATTTATATTTTTTCTTTACCTTACAGGTCCTTTGTGTATATGCTATGGCTCCAAGGTTACTGTTTTTATGGGACTCCTGAGTGTGTGGATGAGTGGATCTCTGTAATTACTTCTTGTGTCATTTCTTGGGCTCATTTTCTTATTTGTTTTGTCCTGTTCTAATGTGTCAATTTTGTTTTACCTTATTATAATACATTTTATTTTATTATTACCCCTTAGAAGCCTGTTTGTTTTCTAATGAGAGACAGAAAGGGGATGGATCTGAAAGGAAGGGATCATAGAAAAGACCTGGGGGCAATAAAAGGAGGGAAAATTGCAACCAGGATATGTTATGTGAGAAAAAAATCCATTTTTAATAAAAGAAAATATTTTATAATCTCAAAAATAAAACAAACAAGATTTTAAAACCGGGTCTAATCTTGAAAACATCATTTTCCTAAGAAAATAGGGCTATGTTTAGAATTGCAAGGAAGAACCAAATGGACATGATGTTTATGATAAATAGGCCTTTGCTTAAATATATCAATGGAGAGTATTACTTAACTAAAGTAATATATATATATATATATATATATATATATATATAATATAATATTTGGTTTGTAGTCAGTCTTGTATTCATCTGCCAGTGTAATAAAACACAAACAGGATAAGGTCAA
This sequence comes from Peromyscus melanophrys, assembly GCA_902168415.1. Classification (NCBI taxonomy): domain Eukaryota; kingdom Metazoa; phylum Chordata; class Mammalia; order Rodentia; family Cricetidae; genus Peromyscus; species Peromyscus melanophrys. Next base: position 7,622 of record CABHPR010153696.1, on the reverse strand, counting down.
TGATTTCCAAAATTCAAACAATTTAATTCAATGAGACATTCTTTTGATCCTAAGTTAAATGCTACCCACTGAACAATGACCTCAACCCAATAGTCCTGAAAGCCCTGGGCAGCCTGAAGTGGTAGAAGGAACTGTGGATGTAGAGCATATGATGAAGGTAGTTTCCTGACCGACTCTAGGTGACTGCTGACATGACTTTGGACAACTGACTTATCTGGGGCTATTTATTATTTGAAAGCATGTTATAATTATCTCTGCCCTATATACCACACAGTGATATTTTGAAGTTCAAATTAAATGAAAAGCTGGGTCTTCTGCCCCAGATATGAAAAAGAAGAAACAGAAAGGACTGAAAACTATGTGACAATGGATAAAGTAAGCCAAAAAATTTCCCAAATACTTACTTTAATGTTGGCAGGGTGTACCATAGCAGAAGATGAAAGGTAAAGGATGTTAAAGAAGTCACCTAGGAGTCATTGTAAAAAGGCCAAGGTCATCTTTTGAAAATTAGTTTGGCTTCCCATGTTTGCATCTTCCTATCTGATTGGCCATAGGAAAATCAGTTGCTATTCCTAATATGAGTAGTTATACAACCAGGATCTGCTTCATTAAAAATGCAATATTTTTATCATATGTGTGAGAAAGGATTTCAGCTGATTATATATGAAATTACTTCATATTCCCACAGATTCTTCTCTGTTATGGTATTCAAAGCTCACATGAATATTTTTAGGCAATGGCAATAAGAGAATTACTATGCTGACAGATCAGGGTTCTGATCTGAGTGTTTTCATAGTATCTGTTACTCACCTAAACTGAATTCTGAACTTGACATTGTATTATTATAAATTTATGTATGGAAAAATGGGGCTTGCCCTCAAGATCAGAACCTAGATTTGAGTCTGTGTTCAGACTCACTTGTTTCTGACCACAGGGAACACATTCATTTTCAAATGTCATTCAGAATGCCACCATGGTTGTCTCCACCATCATGTGAAGTAGCAGGTATAATAAACTAATAAAACAATTACAAGTGGTGAGTCTTAGTGCTTGAAAAGTTTGTGTTTATATGAAGAAGGTAGGTAAATATGTAAAGCAGAAAGCAGAAAGACTGAAGGGAGCGTAAAAGGAGGTCCTGCTTGGCCATTGTTTATGTGACATCAGTCTGATACTAGACACCTAACACCTGAAGAATCCTATAAGATAACAACAACTCTGATACCCATTTTAAAGGGGGCAAGACCAAGGTTTTTAGAAAGGTCATGGCTAGGGGTACAGCAATGATGACTCCAGAAAATTAGGTGCCAAGGCCATTTGGATGACTACATTAAAAGAAACACAAAAGCCTCTGGAGGTCAGAATTTGAGATAAATCTGTTGTTAGTAGGCGGTAAGGTAACAGGGCTGGGGAGTTAGCTTCTCAAAACAAATGAAGATCCATGTGTGAAAAGTTAGGTTCACCAAAGGGCTGAGTACTTACCATCCAAGCACTGATGTATTAGTTAGGGTTACTACTGCTGTGATGAAACACCATGACCAAACACAAGTTGGGAACGAACAGGTTTGTTTGGCTTGTACTTCCATATCATAGTTCATCTCTGAAGGTAATCAGAACAGGAACTCAAACAGGGCAGAAACTTGGAGGCAGGAGCTGGTGCAGAGGCCATTGAGGGGTGCTACTTACTGGTTTGCTCTCCATGGCTTATCCAGCCTGCTCTCTTATTTGTATCCAGGCCTGGTATGACACTACTCACAATCATGAATTAAAAAAATATGCAACAGGCCTACCTACAGCCCAATCTTATGGAGGCATTTTCTTAATTGAAGCCCTCTCCTCTCAGGTGATTTTAAAACTTCTGTCAAGTTGACATAAAACTATCCAGTACAACTGAAGAGTCAGAAAGAGATGGATCCATGAGGCTCACTGACAAGCCAGCCTAGGCCATCAGATGAGCTCTTCCAGGACAATGGGAGACACTGTGTCAAGAATTAAGAAGGACAGTACCTAAGGAACAACACCTGAGATTGACCTCTGATACCTAGATGTACACTCACACAGGCATATGCATATCTCCCCTCCTCACCCACGAAAATACACCTACACAAACACAAAAACTTTGTACAGAAAATAACTAACTTGTATCATACATATAAATCTTAATAATAAAATGACAAATTCATATCTGTATAAATAACTTGAGACTTTTAAAATTGCCTGAAGATCATCCTCACAAACTTTCTGTGTAGAAAGTAGATTACTTTTGCCTGCTAGAATCAGGGTCCAGACGGTTGCTGTAGCACCTAACAGGAAATTGATTAAAACTGTGACAGGTCTCATACAAACCTGAAACTGGTGGGTGTGTGACCCCCATAACACATATCAAACCACAGTTCAAACCTGCAAGTGCTATAGGGATAAGAAAACAGGCTGGTTTACCCCTCTTCAAGTTGCCCTCTGACTTTACCTATATATCATCAATGTTTACTGTAGCTGAAGTTTTCCTTTGTCTTGCCCAGTCCGCAGCCACTCAGAGTAAACACACAGAGGTTTATATTAATTAAAACTGCTCAGCTATTAGCTCAGGCTTACCACTGACTAACTCTTACACTTAAACTCAGCACATTTCTGTTAATCTATATGTTGCCACGTGTTCCATGGCCTTACTTGTGTGCCATTACATGCTACTCCCTGGACAGTGGGCTGGCATCTCCTGACTTAGCCTTCCTCTTCCCAGAATTCTCCTTGTCTGCTTGTCCTGCCTGTGCTTCCTGCCTGACTACTGGCCAATCAGCATTTTATTTATCAACCAATCAGAGCAATATATGTACAGCATACAGAGTGACATCACCCACCAGTTCACCATTGAGAATTAATGGTAAATGATAAGCCACAGAGGAGGAGGGAGCTAGACCCAATTTGGAGAAATCAAGATGTCAACAAGTTCACTCATGGTAGATGTGTTAGAAAACGGACTGAAGCTGTTTTGAAAGCATCAGCATCAAGTTTGAGAAGCAGGTACCTTAGTGCTTTTAATAGCAGTAGAAATATTTGCAAGTGCACTCAAATCCTAGAATTCAACATAAGAAAACTGAGCCTCAACAAGTTAACACAAAGCAGAAGAATTTCTTTATTTGGCTTTGCAACTCATTAGTTCCTACCTACCTTTCAGTAATTGCCATGCTACCCCCATCACATCCTATCCTAGTCCTTACCACTTCTAAGCTTACCCCACTACTTCACAACTATGCCATATTGCATCCTCCCCTACACTCCAGCACTCCCTACCTTACCCCCAAGCTATTCCTCAGCCTTTAGTAGCCACAGCATAAACTCAGTGAAACAAAACAAGTTAAAATATGCCTCAAGAGTCCTGGCCCATGTCATTATAAGAGATTTAGCACCAACTGTCTAACCAAATACCCAAAGAAGTGATAACTTCACTGTATGTTTTCATATTTTCCATAACTGTAAAACTTCTATATTAATACATAACTAATGTGTATAATAATTAAATACTTCACCTTAGAGTGCTCTGTGTAGATATAAGGTCAAATACCTTCATTAGTTATATAATTCACATTTAGCTAAATGTATCTAAGTAACAGTAGGGAGGGTAGATGAAAATAATTCATGGTACCTTCAAAGCCTAGTTTTCTGAAATGCTAATAGGGAGTATATTTATATAGCAGCATGCACCTAACAGAGAGGTTATTTGACTTTGTTTAGTTATTCATAGTATAAAAAATCAAAATGGAATTTTACTGAGACAAATTACACATTTAGGACATTTTTATTTTTACAAACCCATTAGCATATGGTTTCCTCTGATTCTTACTCTATGAAGGTAATAGTGCAGATATTACAATAGTCTTTGCATACATGGAGTTTTTTTGCTTTTCATTGAGCTGATTAATAGTAGAAATATGAGCAACTCTCATATTTCTAAATCCAAGACTCACATTCTCATGAGCTATGCTACAACTCTTATCTATGCTGCTATCATCAACCTTATGTGCTTAATTATCTTTCTGATACATTAATGAAGGACAAAAAAGGAAGCCACTGAAGTAGGAGAAGACCAACATGATAGAAAAGTGGATAAATCAGAATAAGAATATAAATATGGGATTGATTCTGTGGCTCTGTCCCTAAGACAGAGTGAAATGGTCACACAATGGTCTCCCTGATGTAGACAAGTGTGAACAGTCAAACCCATCATAGTCTGGGAAAGGGCCAATGATAATGTGCACTGTGAGCTTCTACCCTGTCTTCAGGATTTCTGGACTTTGTGCCCCATAAACTGTTGTTCCTCCTTCACCTTTAATAACCCCAGTGATTAGATGAATCTAATAAGTTATAACTACAAAGTACCTGAGAACCATAATTTTTATTTCCATCATGGTATGCTGAGCCTAAATCGCATTAGCAGGAAAATCTGCTGGTCTGATCTTATATTAATGTTTCTTACTGTTCAATGGAATGATTTGAAGTTAGGTCTAGGAAAGCTCTTTAGAAAGGACAGGGAAATTTGTTGTCTACATTCAGGCTCAAGGAGTTGGTCGATTGCTGATGCTGTTAGCATTTGAATGATCTTTTACAAGCATGTTTGCTCACTCAGGCTTTGCAGATCTTTGTCCACCTATCAAAAGATGGACCACAGGGCTGAATAGATAGCTCATTTAATTAAGAGTTTGCTGTATAAACTTGAGGATCTGAGTTTGGATCCTCAACATCCATGTTAAAAAACTAAGCATGTGGCAAACATATTTAGTCCCCAAATGGGGAAAGACTGAGACATGAGGGTCACTGAAGTCTGCTGGCCGACTAACCTAACCCAATCAGTGAGATTGGGGTTCAGTGTAAGATCTTGTCTCAAAACTTAAGGTAAAGAGTGACAGAAAGATTGTAGCATTGATCTCTAGCATCCAAAAGCACACATACATAGGAATAAGTTCATAAACATGTACTATACACATGCACAATGTCACCCACATATATATAGACACACACACACACACACTCAGACTGATTATCTCCTAGTCAGTCATCTATGTTAACGAACTCATCATTTAAAGATTCCTGAGGTCATACTTGAATTATGGATTTGTGCACTGGTGACTCCCAGCCATTTCTGAAGAATTTCATCAATTTTTGGATAAGAGATTCAAAGAACCAAATTTATCAGTTTTAAGGAATTACACCCCCAGTCCCCTCCCTTCATGCATTTTACCTTGCTTTTGAGAAGTAACTTAAGCTTTGGGTTTCTCTTTTGTTTGTGTGTTTGTTTTAAAGGTTTATTTTATTTTTTTATTTGTGTGTTTGTGTCTGTGTCTGTGTGTGGATACTCACACAACTACCTGGCTGTTTGTGGAGGCAAAAAGAAGACACCAGATCTCTTGGAGATGAAGTGACTGTGAGCTGCCAGACAGTATTGCTGAGAACAAAAACTCAGGTCCTCTGCAAGAGCTACAAAAGCTTTAGCTACTGAAGCATCATTCCATCCCCTTAAGCTGCGTCTTGATTTATTCTTAAAATTACAACTAGACATTAATCAAAGAAACTATAAAAATAGTTTCAATAGGTACCTAAAGACTTCTAGTGGCAGTTAGCAAAACCACTTAAATTTAGAAACAGGGTTGATTAACAAGATTTATGAAACAAGTGTATAATTTTAAAATCACATTTTCTTGCCTGTGGATGTGGTTTAGTTGGTAGGATACTTGTTTAGTAAGTGTGAAGCCCTGATTAAATCACCAGAAGCTAGTTAGTGTACCTGGTCTGGTGAAGACAGAAGGATCAGGAATCCAAGGACATCTTTGTCCACATAGCTGCTTTGAGACTGGGCTAGGATACAAGAAGTCTGTCTCAGAAAACCCAAAAAACTATGACAAAAAATAAAATAAAAGTTTAATCAAAAGAAGAGAGGTTGGAGAGATGACTCAGCACTTTAAGGGCACTTGCTGCTCTTGCAGAGGGCCTGGGTTCGCTTCTTAGCACCCATGTAGTGACTCAGCTGTCAGTAACTCCAGCTCTACAGGATCTCATGCCCTCTCCTGGCTTCTGAGAGCACTGATGCACACAGTGCATAAACAAACATAAATGCAAACAAAACACACACACACACACACAAATAAAAAAATTAAAAATCTTTAGAAAAGTAAAATAATGAGCCTATTATCACGAGCATACAATTCTGTTAAATTATTACTACTACACAGAAGTTAAAATCATACTTTTGTTTTTGACACTGGAAGAACTATTCTATCAATGATCTAATGATATCACTTATCTGTATGATAAAGCAGGCTCTTGAGAATGTCTGCAAGAAGAATAAATGTGTATTCACCTTTTTTGATGGCATTAAGTGTTATTTAAGTTCGGTCTTAATAAAAATAACAGAATGATCATGTCCACAAATCAGTTATTACCTCATACTGATCTGTTACCTGGAAATTAAGAGATTTTCTTATCTTTGCTATAAACTGGAGACTTCAAGCTTTCTATTATCAATCCCTTTCATTTCCTTGTCTTCATATACTTCTCTTCTTCCGTACTATACAAGCTGCTTCCCTCTGTTAAGCTCCCTTGTCAGGTAAGTCTCATGTCACCATCTCCACTGGTTAGGTAGGTGATGAGTTAGACAAGGTTGGCAAGGCAAGACGGCAAGATTATATCTGAGATTCACAGGGGAATTAGACATAGCCTAAGGCCACGTGTAGTATGCCAGAATGTTTTCCACAAATCCTTTTACTTGACCCTACATCCAAGCTAAGAATCCTGTGATGTGATGTCAGGACACAGTCTGGGAAATAAGACATGTGGGCTGCAGCTCATTGACTGTTTAGCCATGATTGTTCTCAAACTTTGCACTTGCTTGTCTATCTGTTGTCTGTATATTCTTTCTTAATAACTTTAAGATAATCATTTGCAAATGTTGGGATCCCTATTAGTCATTTCTGTTGCTGTTGTTTTTTAATGAAGACTTTAGAGCTCTACTTTCCAAAATAGTCTAATGTGAAAAACTTGGGATAGCAAAGAAAATCAACAAACACTACAGGTAACTCTGGCAAGAACTGCACTGGGACTGTGCATGCTTGTGAGGGAGTAATTTACAAATTTGCAACTGTTTCTCTTTAGCATATAGATAGAATTGATCATGCATAATTTAAGGGCATTTGGCTTCTTCTTGCAGTCAATGTAAAGTCTTTTAATGTTGATCCAATATATTGCTATTACTCCTCAAATTTTCATTTTCCTTGCAATCTAAGTCTGTTTCTTTAAAATGGCACACACTTAAATTCACTTTTTACTCCCATCTGTTTGGGGGATCTTTGTCCTTTTAATGGAACATTAGATCATAACTTTTTAAAAGAACAAGGTTTCTAGAATAATGTTGTGATTATTGCATTAAAACGTACAAGGATCTCAGGCCGGAAAGATAGATGGGTGGTTAAGAACACTTGCTGTATTAGCAGAGGACCCAAGTTTGGTTCCCAACACCAACATGGTGGCTGAAAACTATCTGTAACTCTAGTTAGATGATCTCTAACACATTTCTGTGACCTATGAGGACACCAAGCATCCATGAAGATTGTGCATGTACATACATGCAGGCAAAACGT
>CABHPR010153695.1:116484-130010 GCA_902168415.1 Peromyscus melanophrys | reverse complement strand
TGTGTGTGTGTGTGTGTGTGTGTGTGTGTGTGTGTGTGTGTGTGTGTAGGTATGCACATGCATGGTGCACATGTGAAAGTCAGAAAACATCCTCAGGCATCCTCCCATTCTTTGTTTGAGACAAGGTCTCCCATTGGCCCGGAGCATCTCCGTGTAGGCCAGGCTGATCTTTGTACTTAGGGGATCCTTAGGTCCTGGCTTACACCTCACTACACTGGGATATGAGTGCATGTTGTCATGCCCCCCCTTTTTACATGGGTTCTGGGGATCCAAACCCAGGTTCTCACACTTATGAGGTAAAGTTTTTTGCTGAAAGAGCCATTTTCTCAGCCCCAATTGCTTGTGCAATTTGAAGACCCTGACTTCCAAATGTGCAGATATTTCCTTGGCAAATATCAACAAACTATGAACCGATGGTAAAGATTCTCTTCTAAGCCCTGGGCAAGAATTCCCTATGAAGGAGTTTCCAAGCAGAGACATCATAGCTTGGTGCTGAGTCTGCCTCCCAACCCCTTACCCCTGGCTTCCAGACTTGCCCTTTTTCCTTCAAAATGATCTCTCAACTGTGTATCTTTGTCTATGCTACTCCCAGGCATTTTTCTCGGACCTTGGCCATTGCTTGTGCTGTGTCTCTGATGGGCTCTGGCTTCTCATGGACATTTGCATTTGTTTTCTTAGGGCACCCTTAGGGGTTCAGAGTGTAAATATAGGATTGTCATTCCTCAGCTTATACCCTCCAGTTGTTTCTCTGTGGATTCAGGAGGTTGTATCCCCCTGTTCTCTAAATAGGGGTGTTGCCAACAGTCACTTCCTGTTACTGTGCTGTGGTTATTACTTTACAGAATTTGTCAAGCATGGCTGTTTGTTGTTTGTCTCTCTACTATGTTGTAAGTATCAATGTCAGGACTGTATCTATTTTATTTGCACGTACTCAGTTAAAGATAGCTTTTCATGTATAATAAATATTCAATTGAATATCAAATGAGTCGGGGTTTGACAAGCACAGTGTGCCTGTTTTGGTCAAATCCAGAGATGCCTACAAAATAATGAGAGGTGTTCCTGCGGGAATGTTTGGGTTGCATGGAAGTCTGTGCCTAGAGTGTACCTTCTAGAATGAGTTCCAAAATGGATTCATCATTTGGAATAAGTGTGGAGCCTTCACATGTTACTCCATGTAAGAAAAAGAAACCTACACATGTTGGTTGTTACATAGGATTTGACATCTGTTAAACATTCAGGTGTATGTCTGCACCATACATAACGAGAAAGCTTTCAAATGTGATGTGAGATAGGGCATGTGTGGGAAAGATCAGGAGGCTTGTGACATCCATTGAAGCAACAAGAGTAACTGTGGAAGTCTTGATTGGCGTGGTGTTTGCCTAGCTGCAGAAGTCACTGGATTGGTGTGGTGTTTGCCTAGCTGCAGAAGTCACTGGATTGGTGTGGTGTTTGCCTAGCTGCAGAAGTCACTGGATTGGTGTGGTGCTTGCCTAGCTACAGAAGTCACTGGATTGGTGTGGTGCTTGCCTAACTGCAGAAGTCACTGAATTGGTGTGGTGCTTGCCTAGCTACAGAAGTCACTGGATTGGTATGGTGCTTGCCTAACTGCAGAAGTCACTGGATTGGTGTGGTACTTGCCTAGCTGCAGAAGTCACTGGATTGGTGCGGTGCTTGCCTAGCTGCAGAAGTCACTGAATTGGCGTGGTGTTTGCCTAGTTACAGAAGTCACTGGATTGGTGCGGTGCTTGCCTAGCTTGCACAAAGCTCCAGGTTCCATCTATAGCACTCTATAAAGTTGGTCTTGGTGATACTTGCCTGTAATCCCAGAACTAAGGGAGAAGAGATAGGTGGACCAGAGGATCAGCAGTTCAAGATTATCCTTGGCTACATAGAGAGTTGAAGCCCAGCCTGGGGTACATAAGACAGCTTCTGCCCCAAAGGAGCCAAACAAAAAACCTCTATGGAAATGATACGTGGTAACAGTTTGTCCTAGCTGTTTGTCAGACAATACATCAGGGGCTTTATCCTCCCCAAACCCCGCAAAGTAAACAATTTTCTTTTCTCCATATGTGCTGGCTAGCTCTTGGGTCAACTTGTCACAGACTTGGATCCACTGGGAAGAGGGAACCTCAACTGAGAAAAAGCCTCCATCACATTGGGTTGTAGGCAAGTGTTGGGGGAACATTTCCTTTTCTTTTTAAAGTTGCATAAACTTTTTACTTTTCTTTTTAAAATTGCATAAAGTTTATTATAAAAACTTGTAAATCAATAAGCACACTACTCATTAAAACTAATCAGACCCAAAGTCTATATAGCTTAATGAATTTAATATAACTTATATATGTGCAAAATGGAAGCTGTGAGGCTCTACATTAAATTTTACACTTTCAGTATTGAATATATTGTATGGATTTACACACTACCCAAAACAAACAAACAAACAAACAAACAACAAACTCAGGACAAATTCAGAGGTAGACAAACAATTAGCTTCATTTCTTCTCTTGTAACTGGTGTCCATTGCCCCATTCAGTCCTCTCCCATCCTCTTCTGTTTAGCTTTTCTTATTCTCCTTTCTTCGTCTTATCCCACACCCATGCGCACATTTGTTTACACATATATATGTATTATTGCCTAGATTCTGCACTTGAGAAATAACATGTAGTTTACTACTTTCTGAGAGTGTGGGACCTCACACAATATTGAACATTCTAAGTCCATCCTTTCTCCTGCAAGAATTTTAACTTCATTTTTCTTTAGAGTGGAATAGTGTTCATATGTACACATGTATGTATGCCACATTTTCATCATGCATTTATTCATTTGTTGAAGGATAGCTAGTTGATTCCAACTCTTTGCTATAGTGAATAAAGCAGCAATAAACATAGGGTTGTAAATATCTATGATAAGAATATGGAATTCTTTGGGAACGTGCTTGGGGTGAAATGGCTGGGTCATATGGTAGTTTTATTTTTAATTTTTTTGAAAAATCTCCAAACCGATCTCCATAATGGCTGTAATAATTTGTACCCCAACCAACAGTGAATAAGGGTTCCTTTCTCTCTACATCCTCTCCAACACTTGTGGTCAGATTTCTTGAGGATAGCAGTTCTGAGTGGGGTGAGGTGATTTTCTCCAAAGTATGGCTAGGGAATTTTTAAAACTTTTAAAATTAGTTATTAAACATTTGTGTTTCTTTTTTTTTTATGAAAACTGTCTATTCAAGTCATTTGCCCATTTGTTGATTGGCGGTCTTACTTCTTACTTATTTAATTCTGCAGTTATTTGCTAATTCTTGATATTAACCCCTTTCTGAAGTGTACTTGGTAAAGGTTTTCTCCAATTCTGTGGGCTGTCTGTGCGATCTGATGATTGTTTCCTTCACTGCATAGAAAATTTTATTTCCATGAAGTCCCATCTGTTGATACTTGGGGCAGTTACTTGTGTGATGACTGATGGGGGGGGCAGCTCACTGTGGGCAGTGCCACCCCTGGGCAGGGGGTCCTGGGCTGTGTAAGAAAGCAAGCTCCACAAGCCAGAGAGGACAAATCAGTAAGTAGCACTTCTCGGTGGCCTCTGTGCCAGCTCCTGTCTTGAGTGACTTCCCTTCATGATGGACTATAAGGGGAATTAACCCTTCCCTCCCCAAGTTTCTTTTGGTCATTGCTGTTTAATCACAGTAGTAGAAGCCTAACACCACACATTTCTCCCCCCCCTGTCTAGAGGATGATGGTAGAGCTCAGACAGCGTGAAGATCTCATCTAAGGTCACGGGTCTAAGGTAAGATACAGGGTGAGAATCTGACTTGACAACTCCTGTTGAGTTCTTTGATGTCCTTACAAGAAACGTCATATCCATTTGGTTTAAAGTTCTGAGTGAGTAGTGAGCGCAGGTTATTTTGATTTCCTTCAGTTTTTTCAAAAGTTCAGGCAAATCTTTCTCCCCAAGGCAATGCAGTTCCCGTGGCTGATGAACGAATCCCCACAGTCTACAATTTTCCGGTTACCTTCCCGGCAACTTATTTCTTATACAAAAATATCATGCCCCACAAGGTATGCTGTTCTTCCCTCTCAGCACCGTTAATAAGAAAAGTTGCTGCTATTTTAAGAATCCCCTTCTATTATTGACAGACCTGCTTGCTGTCTTGCCTTCAACATCTAATTTCCTCTTTATAAACATCTTTTGACTTTTCTTTCTCCTTTAAACTCCTTTCTCTTTTGGTCTAGGTAAAGCTCATCTCCAATGCAGAGGCTAACGACACAGGCACAGCTGTGTCATTGCTTCTAGAAAAGCCTGAAGAAGGTCAAGAACAAAACATTTATGTCTGGCTATACAAGGTGGCCTCATGACCTTTGTCAGGGACTGGGCAAGTGAGTGCCTCCCTGTTCCATCCACTTGCCTAAGGGATTTCTTGTGTGCACTGTGTGGATGTCTATACATTCATGTGTGCAAGTATTTGGAGGCCAGAGGTCACTGGTGAGTGTCTTTCTCAATCATTTTCTATCTTGTTTTTTGACACAGGGTCTTTTACTGAACCAGGAACTCACTCATTTGATAACACTAGCTGGTTAGCAAGTCCCAGAAATACCCTTGTTTCTGTCTTTCTGCACTGGAATTCAGGTGCCACCATGGTGGCCTCTGTGTGTGGGGGCAGAGGATTTGGGTTCAGGTCCTCATGTTGACATGGAAAGAAATTTAGCACCTAAGCCCTCACCTCACCCCCAAATAATTATTTTTACATTTATTTAATGTGTGTGTGTGTGTGTGTGTGTGTGTGTGTGTGTGTGTGTGTGTGAGTGCGTGGGGGGGCATACGCCATGGCATATATATATAGTTAGAAGACAACTTGCAGAAGTCAGTTCTCTCCTTCGACCATGCAGGTTCCAGGGATTGAACTCAGGCTGTCAGGCTTGGTAGCAAACTCCTTTACCTGAGCCATCTAACTGGCCCCAAGTATTTCTTTTATGTGAGTTTTAACAATACAGGTTGTTTTCTTACTTAGCTGTTGGATTTTAAAAGCCCTAGATAGGGACAAGAGAAAAAAGTGAGTTAGCAAACAAAAAAATTCCCTTTTTGTTTTGGACTGTCCACTGCCTAGGTTTCCTTTATCAAAAGACAGGAAACGTGCTCGTGCTTAACTGCAGGCGGCAAGGGGCACACGCAGACTTGCAGACCACTGGCACACACACAGGCTGCAGGTAGGCACACAAAGGCCTCCACAGGCCATTTGGCAAAACTGGAGGCAGAGACAAAAGGTGAAGGTGAGGGTTTGCGCCTCTGACCTAAAGGCCAACACAAAACCCACAAGAAAGTGGCGTTCTGCCGGAATAGTCACCTAGCATTACATCACTGCTTGCCCTAGGGGTCCTGGGTATCTGATGTCAGCTCCCTTTAGCTGATTCTTATCCTTCTAATATCCAGTGTCAGCATGTTCTAGCTGACACCTACCAGATACCACATCAGCACCGTGTTACGGTCTTTTGTTCCCTACAATCATGTTCTTCTTGTGGAAGCTTTATACAACCCTGGATTGCCTTGAGAAGTACCCTCCTATTCCTCATGTGGTAGATGGAATGACCTCCCTCCGCTGAAGAGATCCAGATCCCGATCCCTGTGATCTGTGAATGTGCTGCCATCTGCACTTCTTAGGTGACACCAGCATTATGCTAGGATCTTGAGACAAAAAGGTTGTCTCTGGTTGTCCTGGGCCTGCTGTCACCTCAGGCATTCTTGGAAAGTGGAGACAGGAGGATGGAAGCCAGACAAAGGGCCAGCAGAATGTGGAGATTTCTTTTCTTCTTTCTTTTCTTCCCTGCCCCCACCCCGCACTCCTTGCCCCTCTCTCTTTCTAGATTAACTTTCACTGTATAGCCATAACTTGGCTAGATCTTGCTATGTAGATCAGACTGATCTCAAACTTCAAACTCACAGAGGTCTATTTGCCAAAGGCATGCACCACCACACCCTGCTGCACAGGGGGAGATGTAGCCTGGATCCTGCAGGGGCAGCACAGTCCTATTGACCCCCCCTTTTTTCTTAGACTAGATCAAGCATCCTCAACCTGTGGGTTGCAACCCCTTTGGGGTTATGATTCCTAACAGTAATAAAATTACAGTTATGAAGTAGCAATGGAATAATTTTGTGGCTGGGATGGGGGAGTCATGAGGAACTGACAACGTGAGGAACTGTATTAAAGGGTCATAGTATTAGGAAGGTTTGTTTTTCCAGAGATAAATGCAGGGGCTGCTTGGCAAACAATGTGAATGCACCACAGCTGTAAGGCCTTAGTGTGTGTTGCCTCAGTTCCCTAGGGTTCTAGTAACCTGTGACAATGACCGGGACTCTCACAGCAGCACCCGCTGTGATCAGTGGGCTGTTTACCCTTCCACACATTTGGCCCTTCTCTAGGTGTGTGATGCCTGTGAAACTTGGCTTTTACAACCTGCAGATGGAATAATATCATGTGAGCTACTTAACTTGTTTTTTCCTCCTTAACAACATCTTGGAGATATTTCTACATGAATGCCTGTGGGGTCATCTTATTCTCTTTAGATTTTATTATGTAGAGTGGAGATTCTATAATGCATTTTATCATTTCTCTGTAAATGGACTTTTTGATTGTTTCTAGTTATTTTTTTTCCTATTACAAACAACACAAAATTGAAAAATGCCTCTTTGGGTGTCTGAGTGTGCATCTCTGGCACCTTTTAAGCTTTTCTCTGTGTAGTGGGTTTTGTTCTTGGCTCCTTGGCCCCCTTTAGCTTGTCTGCCACGATGTGCCTCTGCGCTTATTTGCACTGTTTTTGTTTATTGTGCATGGGTTTAGCTGAGAATCTTCCATCAGTCTCAAAGCCATTGTCTCTTCATAAATGACTTTTGTTTTTGTTCATCCATTTTCTTCTCCATTTCTCATTATCCACTCTTTCCCTTTAAAATATTTTTATTAGGTCCTTGAGAATTTCTTACAACATGTTTTGATCGTATTCACTCTACATCTCTAAACTCCTTCTGGATCTCTTCTCCCTTCTCTACTCACCCAACTTTGTGTTCTGTTTTCTAAAACCCACCAAGTCTAATTTGTGCTGCCCAAATACTTCTGGGTTTGTGGTTCTCCACTGTGGTGTGTTTGACTTACCAGGCTTTACTCCTAGAGAAAACTGACTCTCCTCCTCCTCCTAGTATCCAACAATTGCCAGTAACTCTACGGCTGGGGGTGGGATCGTGTGCCCAGCTGTCCTCTCTACCCTGGAATTTAGTCTGGCTTGAGCTTGCACAAGTCTTGTGTGTGCAGTCACAACAGCTGTGAGTTCATATGTGTGGCTGCCCTGCTGTGTCCAGAGGACACTGTTTCCTCGTTTCCCAGCATCTCTGGACTCCGAATTCTTTCCACCCCCTTTACTGTGATGATCCCCAAGTCTTAGAAAAAGAGTGTGCAGTATAAATGCTCCATTTAGAGCTGAGCATCCATCACTCTTCCTCATCTGCACCTTGACCTGTTGTGGGTCTCTGTGTTACCATCTACTGCAAATAGAAGCTTCTCTGATGATGGCTGTAAGATAGATTGATCTACAGATACAATAATAAGTAGTTAACAGTTGGCTTAATACTATGTCCCTTTAGGATAATAATAGTAGACTTTCTCCTCTAGGGCCTATGACTTCTCTAGCTACAGATTCTTAGCCCTGCACTGGTGCCAGGTATGGGTTTCATCCTGTGGGGCAGGACTTAAAGGAAAGCGGTTGGTTACTTCATGAGGTTTGTGCCACTGCTGTGTCGGTGGGCATGTCTTGCCAGGCTAGTCATTATTACAGCTCACGGGCTTCATAGCAGAGTGAGACTGATGATTACATTTCTCTTCTGGTAGTGCCTTGGAGCACTGTGAAAGCTAGTCCCTCAAGGAGGGACTATTCCCTTCATGGTGAAATGTTGATGGGCCCAGGCTTATGAAAGCCTTGTGTAGGTGGCCACAGATGCAGTGAATTATTAGTGAATATCAGCAATGTCATGTCCAGAAGACATCTTTTTGTATCCTACCTCCAGCTGGTCTGTTCTTTCTGCCTCCTCTTCCTTGACTCAGCCTTGACTGCGTCTTAGCTTCTTGGCTCTTTGCAATGTTGGCTGGTTTCTGACTTCTCAGCCTTACAAGATCTGAAAGTACTTCCTCCTAAGTTAAAATTTTAATCCATCGGCTCCCATTTTTCTTCTAGAAACAGAAATGTACTTCTACTGTTTATTCTGCCTTTTCTGGTCAATAGATAGGAGCCATTGGCCTGTTATGATGTGCTATCCCCTATGACTTAATATTTTCCAGCATAAATAATGAAATTGTTGGGCACTTAAGCAATAGCATTTGTTGGCAAATTATCTCCTCCAAAGAGTGTAACTTTGTGAGTCTTCCATTAGTGGGCAGTGGGGTCTTACTGATCCTGGGTAACAGCACAAAGTTACTGCTCTTGTAGAGGATCCATAGTATGTTGATTTGGAATCCAGCTTACTCTGTTTTGAGGTTCTTTCTATTCATTGTTGAATTTAATTTGCTTATATTTGGTAAGAGTTCTCTATATCTATGTGATTAAGAGTTAATGGCCCATGTTTTCTTTTCTTATACTTTCTTTGTTGCGGTCTGTGACTAGAGTACTGCCTGGGTTGTAGAATAAATATTCCCATTGTTTCTACTTTTTTCAGTAAATTGTAGATATTTGATTTAATTTTTCCTCACATATTTGATAAAACTCACCAGTGAAACCATCTGGGCTAGGTGTGTTCTGTTTTATTAACTTGTGAATCAATTAATCTATACAGGTCTATTTTCAACTGATATATTACACCTTTTATAGGTTTCACTAGATTTTATATTCCAAGGAGTTCGTCCATTTTTATCCAGGTTGTCAAGTGTGTGGGCAGTCCATAGCAGTAAATCATATTTTTATTATATCTAAGTTGGGGTTAATATTTAAATGTATTTTCTGAATTCACCTATTTTCTAGATTTTTCTGTGTTTTTCTTTTTGAAACTAAGTTGTTTGATTTAAATTTTTTATTTTATTTCTTTATTTAGCCTGTCATGATGAAAAAGAAAGATTTTTTCCCCCTTAAAACAAAACAAAACACCGAGATAATAGTAGAGTACAAAGAAACATCCCTTTATTCAGAACACTTTTGGAAGCAAAGGCTGTAGAGAATGTGTCCTGTTATGACCTCGTTGTCTTACAAGCTGTAAGTCTTTCTTAGATTAGTGTCTGTTCCCAAGCATTAGGAAACCAAAGGACAATGCAAATAACCTAACACGGAAGCAGAGCCGCTCTGCTCAACTTTTTTCAGCTTCTGATTTGACACCTCTGTGGCCACTCTGCGACCTCTGTCTCTTGCTTCCCAAGTAACTGGGGAGCTTTCGTCTGAGCATAAAGTAATTATGAGCATACCTTCGCATCAGGAAGTAACATCCAGGGTGAATGGTTGGGTGGTGTGTGATGTAAGGGACTTTCCCCTCAACTTCTGAGTCTACTGTCGTTTCCCTTTATATGAACCCACCCTCAATTATGGATCTATGGATTAAGTTTTAAGATGTGTAAAAAGTCCATAAGTGCTATCAACAGGGATCAGTAGTGCTTCGTGCTGAGACTCTGCTCATCAATGCGGCAAGTACTTGTGTACTCATGCTATACAATGTGGAGGCGGGCTGTATGCTCTGGTCTATTTATGAATTGTGAAAATGAGGGCTGGATGGTTTGAATTGTCTGTAGTCACATAGCTACAGGGCAGTTGAATAGGATGAGCATCAGTGTTTGTAACTGTGGTAGACTGCCAAGATGACAGCATCAGTCTCCCCACCATCCACAGCTCTTACACCCCGACTGTCGCTTCTCCTGCACGAAGGAATCTCTTTCCCCATTCTGGTCTGAGGCTCACTGTACAAGCTGTTTTGGCTGATCTAACACAATAGGCCTAACTATGTTAACTCTTCGGGCTCTACTGTAAAGGTCATTTTCCTGTTTCCACCTCATCGTCTTAGGCCCCTGTCTCTGCTGTGAGGTCAAGCCTAGCCCACTAGGTGATAAATGTGAATACATAGAGCAGTCGTTCTACTGGAGCCCAGGCTAAGGCATATAAGAAAGATCCTAGTCAGGAACTACGACTCACATAAACGCCAAGTCATCTCAGAAGTATGACCGAACACAGCACAGACTGAACAACTGTGCACGCACTATAAGTGGTTGTATTTGAGGACACCGAGATGTGCGGTGGCTTGTTACACAGCAATGGCTAACTGATACAGTCAATGTCTTAGGGCAGTGTTACTAGTTAAAGGCAAATAATGAAATATAGTTGAAACAGATTGTCTTTAGGAAGGCACTTTCATAAATTATCACTGATAGTCCTATGGTGACCATACTTCTGACTTTGCTTTGTTAAAACCATGTGTGAATCTTGAATTATATGGTCTTTAAAAATTAAATTATGTATGTTATTAGAGCCATGCTTTGAATGAAATAGAGAAAGCCTTTAAGCTTCTTCACTTAATTCTGAGCATTACTTCAATATTTAATCAGACCCTTAGGTTTTATATACCTTTTAAAGTTTCTACCTCATGTTACATTAAAACCAAAATAAAGCTAAAAGATACCTTTAAATGAACAAGGAATGTACTGTGCTCATCTTGGGACTACATTGCCACTCTATGGGATTTCTAAATCCTACAATTTCTTTCACTTTACCTACAGCCACTAGGAAGAAAATCCAATGACACACAGAACAGAAACCCAGCCAGCTTAGAGTCAAAGAGGGCACTTACAGAAACCATTTTGGGGATGAATTTGTGTGTCCTTCTTCTGTCAAGTCTCCATGTCTCTCACTTGAGATAGCGAAGCTACTGCTGCTGCCATGGGTCCATCCCATCCTCCCTGCAAACTTCTTTCAGGTCTTTCAAGTGATGCTGTGGTGGAGGCCATGCTGCATCAGCCAGCCCGCTCTCCAAGGACACAGATGTCATTCCTCTAGGTCCTGGAAGTGTTGGTGGTTGGTCACTTCTAGGTGGCTTGCTAGTTGAGCATTTTCCTTGACTGAAGAGCTTCCTTGCCTTGGAAGTAGCCTGGATTCAATGACTGCTATTAGCGAGGTAGAAAGCCTTGACTCCCTTTGGTCAAGGTCACAAAGTAAATGGAAATTGTAACTTCTGAGCATCCAGTGTTTAGGAAAATTGACAGCAGAAAAAGGCCCTACAGAGGCCAGTGTGACCTGGCAGTCATCTGACACTGGGCATATCGGGCAAGGGAAGGGGCAGAGCAGAGTTCGTGGTGAATTGTAGTAAGGAAAATAAATGCAGAGCCAATACTGGAATGCAACCATGATGCCTGCAGCGGATAACTATACTATATGCAAGTCATCATCTGGAAGTCCCCTAACTCTGATAAAGATGGAGTCCCTCACCTTGAATACCAAGTAACCATAGTCAGAAATACTGTTACGGATTGCTGTCTTCTGGGCATGATATGGCCATTGCCCCCTTGAACACTTTACATGATTACCCACATGACTCTTGCATGAAATTGGGCTCATCAACATTCCACTATCGTGTTGAGAAGAATTCAAGAGGCTGCTCCTGTCCCTGGGGACCTAGAAACAGTTAACTTGTTGCAGTTGGGAGAGAGACTTTTTCTTCAGCAGTGTAGCTGCTCATGCTCCTGCAAATAGCCCCTTACTCGCACTCCTGTAGGTGACCCCAATTAAACTCTTTACTTCACCAAGCTAGGAGTGAGCAGAGCCCTTTCTTCGGTGCCCTATTTGGGGGTGAACAGACGCTTCTTCATCTCCTTGGGAAAAGTTCATACAACTCCCCAAATGATGAGAGACCTGTGAGTCACAGGGGCAATGTGTCGAAAGATATTTGTCATATACTTGTGTTGGGAAGGAATAAGAAGCAGGAAGCACAGGTAAGCTTTGTGAGCAGGCAGTTCAGTCACCGATGGCATTCGCCAAGGTTAAACCATTGCTTGTCTATCAATTGATAATAAGGCAGTGTGAAGGCTTCCTTATAAGCAGCTGACAAGGAATGAAAGAGACCAATGTTGTTTTGTGTATGGGTTGCTTCAGCTCTTGGGAACAGGACAGTACACGGTTGGGGAAGATCCTGGAAAACAATGGATGATGCATCCTAGTCACCTGTATGGGAACAGATCTGCCCTAAGGGCAGAACATGGATGCATGGGTGTAAGTGAATCCATGAGAGTCTGTTAAAAGGGTATCAAGGATTTATTAGGATACAGACTGGGGAAAAATACACACAAGGATACAGAACCAAGTAAACAGCACTTGTTGACCTCCATTTTGCCTGGGAGTAGGATCTGGCCATCCTGTCTCCATCACCCCAAGAGAGCACAGGACTTGACTCCCTCTGCTCTTAAAGGGTCATGTATGCAGACAGAAAGCCTAGGGTTTATACCCTAGGGTTTATACCCCCAAAGCCACTGGTGGAACCAATACTCACAATATATGGGCTTTAAACATTGGCTCAAATGTGGTTAGGACCCTGGAAGGAGGTGCTTTGGAAGAATGAGATCAAGGGGGTTTGGGGAAGAGGTATGTGGGTGAATATGTGAATTTTAGTGTATGGTGCATCACTTCCTGCTGGAGCTCAACTATGGGAGAAGAAGCACTAGACAATCAAAGAGACACAGTTACTCAGCTGCTTGAGGTCAGCCACTGCCTCTCATAAGCCGCCCAGTGCTTCATGGTGAAGTAGCTGTGATTTCATGGACAGAAGACATGCATGGACCCAGTGGCCAAGGCTCTTTAATTAGCTGGGCTGATCAGGCTGTTTCTGATGCTGGATGTGCAATCTGCCAGCCACAGAATGTGTGCTGATCCCCCCAAAGTGCATTACTTCTTTTGGAATCACTTGATATATTCACTTTTTTTTTTCTGCTGGTGTGAAAAAACATCTTTGGGGGGAAAAAAAAACAGTGGGAGAAACGGTTTATTTGGCCTACAATTCCCTAGAGGCGGAAACTTGAAGCAGCTAGTCACCACACCCACAGTCTAGAGGAGAGGGCTAATGCCTGCGTGCCCACTTGCTTGCTTGTGCACAGCTCAGTTTCTCTACTTGCATGCAATTCAGTCTAGGCAGTGGTGCTGCCCTCAACAGCTGCATCTCCCCATATCAACTGACTTAAGACAATCCTCCACAGCCTCGCCCACAAGCCAATCCGATGAAGACAGCTAGCTGCTCACTGGTTCTAGGTTGTGTCAAAGTGACAATTAAAGCTAACCACCACACTTGATTACTCCTCTTTATTTTGCACTTGGAGGATCCATCATTTCATCTTGACTTGGGTGGATTAGCTTTCCCATGCCACTCACAGGGCCTCCAGCAGCACCTTTATCCAAGGCTCTATGGTATTTGACCCATCATCACTGAATCTGATATGAATAAAAGTATGGTGGGCCACTGCACAGCAAGGGAGCTAACACATGAGCGCGCGCGCACACACACACACACACACACACACACACACACACACACACACACAC
>CABHPR010153695.1:96658-116474 GCA_902168415.1 Peromyscus melanophrys | reverse complement strand
ACACACACACACACACACACACACACACACACACACACACACACACAGTGCCCATAGAAACCAGAGGAGAAGAGAGTGTCAGATCCCTAGGACCTGGAGTTAAAGACCCAAACTTGGGTCTTCAAGAAAAGAGGCAAGCACTCTCAACTGAGCTAGCTGTCTCTGCAACCCCACTTGCTCAGACTTTTATTGTTAGGGGACAGTCTTCCATTTCTAAATTTCTGAGACAGTAAGATCATGGCAGCATAGTGCAACAGTGATGAGGAATTATAATCTGTGTTCCAGCCTCTCCTCCTTCTGTACAGAGGTCTTGCACTCACTTCTAAGCTCTTGACTTGCAGTTAGGTGAGATTTATTAGGGAAATTAAATAAAGTAATGTACACAATGACACACATAATGGGTTTATCACAGTGTCAGCACATGGGGTACTCACATATGGTTAAGCGTTATCCTATTGCTCTGGCATCCCACCAGTTACTACCTGCACTAGTGAGACTATTAGCCCTATCCAGGGGTGCTGGAAGGATTGAGTGAGACACTGGTTATCTGCTGTATAGCAGGTAGTTGATTGGTGGGAATTATTAAATTGAATGAGGGTGTGAGCTTCCTGACAACATGGTGTATTTCACAGAGGTGATGTGCACAGGATCTTGGGCACAGATTTGTACTATTTCTGCTCTGGTTCTGTTACCTTGTCACACTATTCTTTCAGCACTTTGTATCAAGAAACCTATTACCTCCTTATGCCAGCCTTTGAGGTGAGTATGTTATTATCTCACAGGTGAAGGCTGAGGTATAAAGAAGTTAAGATAAAGGGCTAGAGAGATGGCTCAGTGGGTAAAGTGTTTGCTGTGAAGTTGTGAAGCTTGGCTACTCAGTACTTACATAGAAAGCCAGGCATGATGACATGCATCCACAAGCCCAGTCCTGGCTGTGGGTGTGGGGACAGGCGGGTCCCTGGACCAGTCCTGGCTGTGGATGTGGGGACAGGTGGGTCCCTGGACCAGTCCTGGCTGTGGGTGTGGGGATAGGCGGGTCCCTGGAAGTTCAGTGCCTAGCCAGCCTAGTCAGTTGGTGAGCTCTGGATCCAGTGGAGAGCAATTGAACAAGATACCCAGTGTTGACCTCTGGCCACCACACTCATGCACACATGTACACATACACACACACACACACACACACACACACACACACACACACACACACAAGTTTGAAGTAAAACCAATCTTCCTCCACTATCAGCAATGCTAAGCACTGATCTGGGCAGTGAGTGTTTGCATTGGGATCGTTTATTAAACATCTGCTTCAGAGAAAGAGGAGGTAAGGTCTGAGCACAGCTTGGGAAGTACGGGTGGGAAGTGGAGGGAAGGTCTGAGCATGGCTTGGGAAGTAGGGGAGGAAGAGGAGTCCAGAAACTGGAAGGATGATGATTTCTCTAAACACAGACTCTTAACACCAAGTGATTAACCTTAGACTGCATGTGAGCCTCTTGCCAGTTTGCAGGTGTTATAATCCACATAGTCTCCATGTAAACTTCTATTGGTCCACTTTTTACGTGAGTCCCTCAACAAGTTGGCGAAGTGCAACCTTATACACTTTTCACGTGGCTTACTTTGTTCTGGTGGAAGAGTGCATGCTGAGGAAGCCACAAAAGTTATTACTCAAAGTAATAAGATGTAAAAGATAATTTTGAATTGATAGTAAATCTCTCTGATCCATATTTTATTAGTTGCTCAGTTGCATAAATCAGATGTGGCATGATTACCAGAAGTGTCACTCATATTTTTGAGCTCCAGCTTTTAACTTTGAGTGTGGAAATCTTTCCAATCTTGGAAAACCTTAGATAGTCATCTTGATGAACTGTTTCACTCAAATATGGATTGTCTCGACTCTGTCTTAATCAAGTGGCAGAACTCTGTATCAATAAGTTTCATAGCACATTGAATCTTAGGACCACAGATCATGGCCATTTTCTTACATGATTTGGGGTAAGTCATTATGGGGACAAAATGATCCCAGATAATATCTAGAACTTTCTGCCTAACTCTACTTTATGAGATTCTCTGTTTGGAGAAGTATTGTACAAAATGTCCAAACCTGGAGGGATCCATGATTGTTATTAATGAGGAAAAAGACTCAGAAATGCTCAGGGGTTCAGTCATTCATTCCGTCACAGATCTTGCTCTCTACCATACCAAGCATGTGTGCCACGTCTTAGGGATTAGAAGCAAACACAACACCCTTATGCCAGATTTCACAATTGCTGATTGGTGGGGAAGCTGAAGGTAGATAACTAATGACAATCTTGGCATGTAGAATTTATGTGACAAGTCCGATGATTTAAACATAAAGGGCTATGATATTGGTGTTTTGAAGACTAGAGGATGGAGCAAGGCGTTTGAGCCAAATTCTCAAGTTGTGTTTTCCAGCATGGTCATCACAAGTTTCATAAAATTGCTAAAGGGAAATGAAGCTAAAATGCATTTCCTCTTGGTTGCACTAGCAATATTTATTTCTTAAAAATTTATATTTTAAATAATATTTTTTATTCTTTGAAATTTCCATGTACTAATGGAATATAATAATGTATATTGAATCATGTCCAGTTACCACTGCCTGCTCCCCACCTCATCTCCCTCCCAACTTTTTATTATCATAAATAATCCATTGAGCTTGATTAGTGCTGCCCATATATGCATGGATGTGTGGCCATCTACTGGGACATGAACAACCTATCACTGGTCACATCACCAAAGGTAAGTGAGCAATTGCCATTAGCTCTCTGATAGGAGTGGGGCTGTGGGGACCTCTCATCTATCCATGTTGAAACATTCATTTATGCTATCCACATTTCAAGTGCTCAGTAGTCACTCATAGATACCAGTCATACCATTAGATGAGGCTGATCTAGAGCATCCCTACCTTCATAGGGAGTTCTGTTAAACAGTGGTACTCTGAGGAATGATGATGTAAACATGTGAGACAAGAGATAGAAATCCCAGGATAGGAATGGTTCCATGCTAAGTTCTTGCAGTGCAAGGAGAAGATCCTCTTGGGGAGCTCAGGGAAGGTCATGATGTGACAGCAGGTACATGTGATTCAGCACAGGGATGGAGAGGCAGGAGCTAGACCTGGGAATTCTTGTAGAAGAGGAGTCATGACTTCCTTCTAAGGGCAGTAGGAGCACATGGATCCACACAGAGGGAAGCATGGCAGTGTTTGGATTACCTTTATTTCCAACAAGAAGAATGTGTTGTAGAAGGCAGAGTATGTTATGGCATCCATAATTGCTTAATAAACACGGTGCAAATGGTGACTAAATGGCTTGAATGAGTGGGTCATCTAAAAAAAAGTTATGAGCCACAAGCCAACAGTTTTAGCCAACTTTATTATTTCATTATTATTCATTCAATATTTCTTATGAGTACACCACAGTTCACAAAAACATTATACATGTAACGAAGTGCCTGGTAAATGAGGACTTGACTTCTTCATGCAGCTGAAGAACCAACTATTAAAACGTGAAAGATGCTGTGTACACGGGAGAGGATATGTTGGCTCTGTTTTGGGCACTCACTGCTTATACGTGAAAGCAATAGAAGGCTGAGTTCTTTCATTACACGAATGGGAAACTGTATCACTGAAAGCTTTCTGAGGGTGTCTGAGCACAGGGGTATCTCAAGAGAATATTGATAAAGAAGTTTCTCATGCAATCCTTTTCCACGTGGTTGAGAATTATTGAACCATTTCCTGTGACTGTGTGACTTGACCAAGACTTAATGGCAGGTTAGGACAAAGATTAAATTCACACTGGAGACTGTATTTGTCATTTCTGTCCTTGCTGTGATAAAAAAAAAAACCTGACAGAAGAGACTAAGAGAAGTATTTATTTTGGTTTAGAGCTTGAGGGGCTGTAGTCCATCCTGGTGGAGAAGATATGATGGCATGATGAGGAAGTGGCTGGCCACACGTCAAGAAGAGGGTGATGGATGCCTTGTCCAGCTAGCTTATCCAGTCCAGCCCAGGCCCCTAGCCCAAGGAGTGGTGGCAGCCAGAGTCAGAGTGGGTCTTCCTCCCTCAACCAAAGCTTTGTCTTTGGTGATTCTGGTCAACTTGACAATCAATAATAACCATCATGGGGAAGAGGGGATATGAATTGGCAATCTTGACTTAACTCAAGCCTATGTCCCATTAGAGAGCAGAGATCATTTTGGAGAAAGCATGTGGATAATTTTGAAAGCCTTTCTTATACTATGTATTGGAAACAAAGGCCCTTGTGTGTAAACAGAAGAACAGATACTAATGTTAGGCTAGGGGCAGAGTTCATATTTGGCAGGGTTATTTATGGTTGTCCATACACATACCTACAAGAAAGGAGTCCCTTTCTTCATGCTCTGGTCAACCACCATGTGATCAATCAAATGCAGGTACAAAGTGAGTAAGGGGCCTGAGCAATGTCCACCAGCACCAGTGGCTCTAGGATGACAGTTGACACAGGCCTGGGTGTTTGATGATTTAGACTGTACCGCTGTGAAAGTTTGCGGCTCAGCAAGCATGCTGACAGAATGGACACTGGATCAGATATAACCTCCTGGAAATCCTGAATGTTCCCTAAAGGAACCTCCAAGGGAGAATAAGAAATATCAGACTTCCTCTCAAGGAGGCACCGGTGTTTAATATTCAATAATGTGCAGCCATGGGTGTGTACACAGGAAATGCAGACATTTGAAGAGCTGTGGGAACTGATGGATTTGCTTGTCTATTTGTCTATCACTTATCTTACATAACCCTCCCAACAACTCCACAAAGTAAGTGAGGAATTAGAATCTGATTCTCCACAGGTCACACACTGACACACTGGGCTTGTCCTTGTGCTACTGGGAAATTTAGATGTGAGAAAGATGGTCGCTGGGTGTTCTTGGGCCACAGAGGATAAACCTGAGAGATGACATAGACCTGAGTCAAAACATATAGAGGGAAGTGGAAGCACTGTCCACATATTGTCCCAGGTCTTCTGAGGAAAAGGGATAGATTCCCGCTGAAGAAATCCAGGGGATCAGTGAGTGACATGGCTCATCCTCACCAATGCTATGTCTGAAAGACGTGAACACAGAACCCTAGTTAGAATGCCTTCTTTGCTGAATTCAGCTTACTTGCCACAAAACTTCTCTCTGCTCACAAATGATTATTGCTTCCTATTGTGTCATATGACTCCTGACCTTATATTAGTGTTATGCCTGTGATTCTTGTGTTATGGCTGTCACATCTTTTGTGAAGGTCAGGCTTGTCTTCTAACCCTGGCAGAAAAAAAATTTAATTTTTTAAAAATGTGTATATGTATGTTTGTATATATTTATAGTGTGTGTGTATGTGTGTGTGTACATGTGGAGGCCAGAAGAGGGCATTAGACAACCTCGAGCTGGAGTTACAGGTGGTTGTGAGTAGTACCAAGTTGATGCTAAGAACCAAACTCCTCTGGAAGAGCAACAAGTTCTCTTGACCAGTGAACATCTCTCTCTGCTCCCCTGGCAGGATTCTTAAGGCTGCCTTGTAGAGCATCACTTCCAATGAGGTCCTGGGATACTTTATTCTCAGTTCTAAAGGCATTCTCCCAAGATAGCTCCTAAACCTAGCAAAGGAATTAGGAGGCGAGTTTACAGAACATTTAGCTAAGCCTTTGACATTTGCATTCCGAATAAGGGGCAGTCTGGTCAGGGCACCTATTGTCATGCAGATTTATACTTGTGCAGTGTGTTATACAACACAACAGGCTGAATAACCCAGGAATTCCCCTTCAAAGAACCTAGGTGCCAGTTTCCAGAATCTATTAGTTAATTCATTCATCCATTCAATGAAAAATAATTGAATTTTTACTATGTACTAAGAACTGTGGCAAACAGAGAAATCACAATTCTAAAGAGGACAGATGAGATTTTAGGTTTCAGCGATCAAGAAAGACAATACCCTGTGCAGTGGTAATCATGGCAGTTAACAGGGAGTACCAGCCTAGATGATCTTGAGGTGAGGGTGTACGAGGGTATGAGGAAGTGATGTTTAAGCAATCCTGGTGAAGTGCAGGAGTGATCCAGGGGAAGGATGGAGACAAGGTAGGAAGGAATCATTTTAGGCAGAGAGACCATAGGCCCTAGGGTGGGAATGGCGCAAATGGGATGCAAAAGACCACATTCAGTGTTTGTGGCCTCAGTGTGAAGAGCTGGGAAGCCAAGGGGAGTGAGAAGAGAGTGAAGTCTGGGGAGGAAGGAGAGGAGGATTTGAGGTCACACATTGTAGATAGTTGGTGACTACTATGACATTTCATCAGAGAAATAATGTGTTAGCTCAGCTTTGAGCTTTAAAAGATATCAGCATCAGGGAGGAGAACTTGAGAAAGATAACATGATTCTTGGAGAGAAGATGGAAATGTTTCAGTTTTCCTGGAGGCAATGGTGTGGCTTAGACCATAGACATGGTGATGAAAGAGGCTGGAGACAGAGTCATCAAGCTTCTAGAGAAGTCCTCGATCAGTGGTTCCCAGCCTTCCTGATGATGCCTTGACCCTTTAATACAGTTCCTCATGTTGTGGTGACCCTCAGCCATAAAATTATTTCATTGCCACTTCATAACTGTAATTTTGCCATGGTTATGAATTGTAATGTAAATATCTGATATGCAGGATATCTGATATGGGACCGCCTCCCCCAAAGTGTCAGGATCCACAGGTTGAGAACCATTGTCCTAGAGGGTCATTAGAAAACAGAGGTTCATTTGAGCTTTAGCTAAGGCAATCTGTGGCTAGATACTTTTCACCACAGAATTTGGTACTGTGTTGTGGAAATTTTATACAGATGCTCTATTTACTCCCAGGATGGTTGAAATTTCACAAATTTCCTAGCAAAGCAAAGGAAAGCAAATGGGGTGTCGAGTGCTCACAGGGAAGGAAAGAGTTAAGGCAGCAAAATGAGTATTGGGAACCCAGGAAAGGGACCTGGAGAGGAATCTGAAAGAGTAGGAGAGCTTTAGAGCATTTTCCTCTTCAGCATTTCAACCATCAAGCAGGAGCCTGGTACCTTGGCTGTAGATCTTCTTTGTGGAGACACCTCTGTCTCTTTCCCTTTGGAAAAAGGCAGTTTATGCAAAGCCAGAGCCAGGAGGACCAGCATCTGCTGGATTATCCCAGGATGTGTGTGTGCATACAAGTGGATGCAGATTCAACAGTCTGTATAGAACTTGAGAATAATTGCTGTGATATTTTTCCTTCACTTTTTCCTGTTTGACATGTTAGTGTTTCCATAGCAATATGAACTGGAGTTTTTGAATCTGGCTACTTTTTGGCACTGGCTTTGTTATGAAGAAAACTCTAGGGAAGCTGGATTGGTTGGGTTTGGGGAAGAAATCTGTGGGTCCCTGTACATCTGTGGTTGAAACACATCCTGTGCCTGTGTCTTAGCTTGCTCTCTGTGTTTGCCAGTCACGTGGCACAGTGCTATGGGCAGTGAGGACCTGCTGTTTTCTTTTTTTCTTTCTGCCCAAGAACTTGGGAAGGGAATGTGTTTTCCAGGGTGAATATTAGTTACAATGTGTCATTTAAATTGTTTTAGTTTATGGACACAGGTTCCCAGATCCTTTAGTCTATAGTCCCCACCCAGTTGCCTGGAAAGGTTCCATAGCACCTTGACGGTCCTTTCATGTCACTGCATCGGGTCAGGTTGATTTCTATATTAGTCCTTTCTTGTAAGTTTAATAAAGACATTCTCATGGTTAGAGCTGAGAACATTAAAATCTGCCTAAGCAAATGTCCATTTCATACTGATTAACCTTTTTCTAAAACAGAAAATCCATTCGCCCCTGCATTCTTCTCAAAGAGAAGGAATAGTGAATGCTGCAGAAGACTGAGCTGCAGTGGCTGAATCCAGCTTCCACTGCCTCACACCTAAGTAGATGTGTGGGCTCTATCATGGCCAAGTCAGGAACCAAGGAGGCTTCCTGGGGCGTTGGCTTTTAACACCCTGACAAGATGATTGGTCACTGGCCTCAACTTCTTCCTTCCCAAGTGTCTGACTCTAAGATAAAGGCAGATTGCTCTTGTTTTGGTCTCCAAGCAGAAAATCCTGGTGGAGCAAGTCTGATTGTTTTTTCTTGAGTGACACATTCCCTTGGGATCAGCTACCATAGCCAAGAGGAGAAAGAATATGAACGGCTAGATGACATGCCCAGCCCTGCAACTGGGAGCACAATATTGTGATGCTTATTCCTGTCAATCATGAGATTAAAATGGAGTTGGAGAAGCTTTTGGTGGGTGGAAAGGCCCATGTCTAATGGCAAATGACCTCAGTTAACCCAAGGAATCCTGCACCATCTCCAGAGTCCAAACATACCCTCACCAGACTAAGCATTCAAGTCTTGGAGGAAGTTTTAGAATAAAGATTTTTCAGGATTCTATCTTTATTTTATTCAGTGGATCAGTATGTATGAAGTCTTTAATGCTATGTGGGTGATCCCAATAAAGAGCCTGCTTTGGGAACCTCCAGTCAGAGAGAAAGCAAGATGCAGAATCTTAAAAGAATAAGAAGTGAGCTAAGCATATGTTGACAATGCAACATTTAACTGGATTCTAAGTTTTCAAGATTCACTATCTATCTTTAGCAAAAATCATCAGCTTGGGCCTAAGTTGATGGAGGGGCAGGAGGGAATGAGGCTTTAAATAAAGATCAGAACCCTGTTTGAAGGAAGGTACCATACAGAAGTACTCAGGACATGGGAGGCAGGAGGGTTCACCTGGCCGTTAACACCAAAACCCATCTCTTTGTGGAATGACACATTTCACAGATCCTAGTGACAGGAATACCTTCTCAATGTATAAGCCAAAATTGTGAAAACCACCATTTATTATCTTCCTTTACACATATGGTTTAAAAACAGCTCCTACTGATGATATTGATGAGTCACACTGTACCAGGACTGACCTGTGGGGCAGTGGCACTATCCAAGTTAGGGTTACTGTTACTATGATGAAACATCATGGCCTAAAGCAAGTTGGAGAGGACAAGGTTTATTTGGCTTAAGCTTCCACACTGTAGTCCATCATTGAAGAAAAGCAGGACAGGAACTCAAACAGGGCAGGAACCTGGAGGCAGGAGCTGATGCAGAGACCATGGAGGGGTGCTGCTTACAGGCTTGCTCGTCATGGCTTGCTCAGCCTGCTTTCTTATAGAACCCAGGACCATCAGTCTAGGAATGGCTCCACCCACCATGGGTTGGGCTCTTCCCCATCAATCACTAATTAAGAAAATGCCTACAGCTGGGTCTTATGGAGAAACTCTTGGTTGAGGTTCCCTCCTCTCCTTTGACTCTAGCCTGGGTCAGGTTGACATAAGGTCACCCAGCACAGTGACTAAGCAACAAGAGCCAAGAGCAAGACCTCATGTGTTGTAGTCGCAAAGTCAAAGGGTGATTTTGGTTGAGTAGGATTAGCCAGGTACTGCCTTGCTGTTGGAAAATGTTACTTTCCATCCAGGCTGTCCAGGTCTCCATCAATTTTCCAATGAAACTGTGAAATGGCTGAGTCATTGAAAAATATAACACTCAAGTGAGTCATAACAAAGTTACTATCACAAAGACCCTGAAACTGAGTCTTTATTTTTACAATATGTGCATATGTTCACATCTGTGTGGGTTTGTCCACATGTGAGAGCAGGCGCCCCTGGAATCAAGGGGTTATTGGATCCCTGGAGATTGGAGTTTCAGTTGGTGAGCTGTGGTTGCTGGGAACAGAACTCCAGTCCTCTGTAAGAACAATGCTTGCTCTTAAGCACCATTTCCCAAGCCTCTAAACCAAATCCTAAAGAAGTTGTACAGGACAGTCTCGGAGCTACGTATAGTTCATAGTTATATCTTGAGTGGCTCGAGAGAACTTTCAAACTAGTTCCTAACATCTGAAAGTGGGATTTTTTGCCAAAAGATTCTGATTCCCACTGAAAGTCAAATATTTGGCATCACAAGATTCACCCTGCACAAGGTTTAAAGCACAGGCTTTTGGGAGGCAAGCCATGGCTGACCCATCTCCAGTCATTTTCTGCTGGTGTCACCCATTTATGATTCTTTCATGGTGTCACTGTCCTTATTTGCAGGAAATAAAAGCCGATTCTGACAAAGTTCAGTGAAAAGAAAACTGTATTAAAATGTATTGTATGGTTCACAGAGCATCTCAATTAGTTGGAGAATGGAGTTGTAGGAGATGCAGTCAAGAATGCCGCTTGAGCTGGACGGTGGTGGCGCACGCCTTTAATCCCAGCACTCGGGAGGCAGGGGCAGGCAGATTTCTGTGAGTTCGAGGCCAGCCTGGGCTACCATGTGAGTCCCAGGAAAGGCGCAAAGCTACACAGAGAAACCCTGTCTCGAAAAACCAGAGATGATTCTCTTGAGTGGGGACCACCCAGGTTGGGTGGTTGAGCTCCTGAGGACAGATCCTACAGCCTGAAACACTTGCCTTACCTATTCTGAATACTCTACTGGTTATTGCCCCAGATCATTGACCCTGATTTTGTCTTCTCTAAGAAGTATAAGACAAATTGCTAAATGGTCTTATTAATAAAAAAAAAAAACCCAGAGCCAGATATTGGAGTAAAATCCAAGAGATCAGAAAAGCAGAAAGAAGCCAGCCAGGTTCTTACCACTTGGAAAGTGGTAAGTTCTTACCTCAGCCAAAGAGACCTACTTCCAGTATACCCATGCCTATATGCTTTTCTGTTCTGCATCTCACTTTGTCTCTCTGCCCAGCTACATCACTTCCTGTCTTTTTGTACCATTGCCTGACTTCTATGTTTCATGTAGTGACTGGCTTTTTCCTCTGATCCTCAGATATGCTTTAGTAGGGTGCACAATATTTTGAGGGACACAATATATCACCACAAAGAGGGGTTCTGGAAAGTTCCTGTTTTCTCTAAGCTTTCTAATTCCATATCAGGAGTGGAGATGCCTGATTTGCAAAGCTTTGCTATGGTTCTTGTGGCCTAGCTGCAAGGGAAGCTGGAAAAATGAGCATTTACACTTTAAGCTTTGGTGGCACAGCGCTGGTTTGCAAGTAGAAAGAGTCCCTAGGGATAGGAAGAGCCCTTTTACATTGGGGAACTGCAAGTGTCACCACAGTTCCTGAAAGCATTTGAATTTGCTGCCCTCACCTGGTCCTCATTCAGTATTGGCTTTCAAAGGAGCAAAAACAACAGAAAGAGATAGAGGATTGGAGAAGAAAAAAGGGAACAAGATGAGAAAATGAAATGCAG
This sequence comes from Peromyscus melanophrys, assembly GCA_902168415.1. NCBI lineage: Eukaryota > Metazoa > Chordata > Mammalia > Rodentia > Cricetidae > Peromyscus > Peromyscus melanophrys. The sequence goes on along the minus strand of CABHPR010153695.1, from coordinate 105,194 downwards.
CCACAGGGGTAGTAATAAAAGATACATGCCTTAAAATTTCTGATATAAAGCCAGTCATATATTTCCTCCATTATTTTTGTTTTTCTTGTGAAGACTCATAAACCCATGCAAAATTACAAGGATTTCATAGTTGGGTTTTTTTTTCCAGTCAGGAAATATTGGACCTAGACCAGAAGTGGTTCAGCTCAGTCAGTCTCTAAAACAGCAGCTGCCTAAGTGATGAGTTGGCCTATCCAAGATGAGTTATTTAGCCAACAGACAGATGGCCAGGAAAGTCCAGTTCATTGGCACAGTGTTTGTTGTTTCAGAAGGCTCTTGGCCAAACAGCCAGAAGTCAATGGATTCAGAAACCAGAGCCTGCCATCTTGGATCTGCCTTTGAAATCCTACAGGTACCCAGTTAGCAGCAGAGGACAAGGCAGGGCAGACTTAGCTCCACTGAGCACACAGCCTGCATGAGGGACTGTTCACAGAGACCCAGTTGAAGGCTAGAAAGAAGCTGAGTGGTAGCTTGGCTGAAACCTAGATAATCAAAACCCAGCGGGAGGGATGTGGAGACAGAGCAGCTGTGAAAATAGGTGTCCAGGGAAGGAAAAGGGCTACTGACAGCACTTTTTCCAGGAGCATATTGAATTTCCATATAAAGAAGGATGGCTTATTACATATCATAAATAATTAGTAAGAATTAGAGAGAACATAAGTTAATTTTTAAGACTATCCAGTGTTATAACTGGAAATACACCAAGAAAATGTAGCCCAAGTTAGAATCCGTGCCATGACACTTTATTATTACCTTTAGCCATCATTGAAGGTGCCTGGACTGTGTGTCAGGGACTCTTCTAGGGAGCTGGCTCATGGTAAATGGAGGTCGGCTCACCTCTACCCTCATGGAGCCCACAAGGCACCGAGAAGATGCTTGCAGCCAAATAATAAGAAATGTAACATCTTAATGAGGGTAACAGGGAGAGCTATGATAAGGTCGTAAGAGAATTCAGCCACCTACAATTTAATTTTGTATTATTTCTATTTATTTATTTAACTATATACATATATATTTATTATTACCTATATAATTAGGTATGATTATATATATATATATATATATGGTTTTAGGGGAAATATATTTCCCCTATAACCTTGGTTTAGGACTAACACTTTTTTTTAAAAAAATTGTAAGCCGAGCTTGGTTGCACAAGCCTATAATCTCAGCTATTTGGAAAGCTGAGGCAGAGGGATCATAGGTTCAAAGCCTGCCTGAGCAACTTAATGAAATCATGTCTCAAAGAAAAAAGAGAGCTGGAGATGGAGTGTTTGTTCAGCATGCCAGGTGCCTATGTTCACTCCTCAGTACTGGAAAACAACAAAACAAAAACAACCACAAACTAAAAACCAATCAACCAACCAAACAACCAAACAACTCCCCCAAAACAACAACAACAACAACAACAACAACAACAACATTCTATGACTGGAAGCCAATCTTCTTCTGGCCCCCCAAATTCAATTCTTGTATGTGATGCTATCAACTGATAGATACATATCCTGGGTCACTGCCTCCCTGACTTCATTTGCTCACCTGTGACATGTAAGCACTGAGAGTCACTTCTTATCATGGTGGCAGCCACTCTGTGGGGACAGTTGTCAGCAACTGCAGTCCCTCTAGACAACAGGAACCAACACACTGTGAGTTTCAGTTGATCCAGGATCAGATGGAAAAGGGAGAGTCATGGGAACAGTTACCCACAGCCCTGCTCTCCCTGGAACATTCTTGTGTCAAACCCAGCACTCTGCCCCAGCTGGCTCTTATCTTAGAATCTGAACAGGTCACTGGTTCCTCAGTTCAGTGCCAGGTTGTATTGTTGGCTTGCCTTTTGTGGCCATGGCATAGGAAGATACTGCTCCTTAGAAAGCACTAGAATGGTGCATGCTGGTGCAGGATGCCACAGGAGGGGAGACACCTGCAGACTTCTGTGTTCCTTGTCCATTGTGCTGTAGGTGGAAGCTCACTGAGTATACTGGTAAGGAAACCCAAATACTGGGTTGAAGCTCCTTCTATTTCTTCCCCCTAAACTCATTCTGCTAAAGTCAGGATGTTCACAGTTACCTAGAGCCTCCCAGTTGTGGAGAAAGCAAGTTGAAGGTTATCTCAGATGCCCCTCTCTTGCTCTATGGACCCTGGCTATTTAAGCATTGACACGTTGTCTCCTGTGCCCACACTCGTCCCTGGATTCCTCTGCTGGTGTAGTGAGGGCTACTGACCAGCTAGCTGCTCAGGACTCCTGTGTAATTTCCTTTGTGGAGGCTCCATTTGCCTCTGAGCAGTGCTTGTGGTGGTGTGAATAGGAACGACCCCCATAGGCTCGTATATTTGAATGTTTAGTCAACAGGGAGTGGCACTAATTGAGAAAGATTAGGAGGTATGGCCCTGTTGAAGGAAGTGTGTCATTGGGGGTGGGCTCTAAGGTTTCAAAAACTGAAGCTAGGCTCAGTGGCTCTCCCCCTGCTGCTTGCAGATCAGGATGTAGAATTCTTGGCTTCTTCTCCAGCACGTCTTTCTGCATGCTGCTGCATTCCTCATCATGATGATAATGGACTAAACCTCTGAAGCTGTAAGCAAGACCCAATTAAATGCTTTCTTTTATGAGTTGCTGTGGTTATGGTGTCTCTTCACAGCAATAGAACAGTGACTAAGACAGTGCTTCTTTCAGATGAGACCCAGTAGTGAGGAGGCAGAGGAAGGAGGGCTGGGAGATGGCCCAGTTGGTAAAGTGCCTGCCGCACAAGCATACGAATCTGAGTTTGGATCCCCAAAACTTACATAAAAATCCAGGTCTCGGGGCTCCTGTCTTTAAACCCTGTGCTGGGGGTAAGGAGATGGGAGCAGGGAGGTCCCAGGAGTTTTTTGTCTGAGCAGTCTAGCCTGTTGATGAGCTCTGGGTTCAGTGGGAGATTTGTCTCAAAAAGATAAAGTGGGGGTGACAAAGACACTCAACATTGACCTCTGGCTTTCTCTCTCTCTCTCTCTCTCTCTCTCTCTCTCTCTCTCTCTCTCTCTCTCACACACACACACACACACACACACACACACACACACATTCATATCTGCATGTCACATGTACATAACAAACATAGAAAAGGATGGGAGAAATAAACAGAAAGAAAATTAGATTTCTACTCTTCATTCTCTTTAAAATACTCAGAAATCTTCCCAGGACCCCTGTAGTGGGTAGCCATGCCAGCTTTGGTCTGGAAGTTCCAACCCCCATTGCGGCTTCAGTAACTATCACGCCTACAAGGTGGGGCCAAGGGAGGGCTGAAGACCTGAGATTGGGACACGCGGCGCTCTCTTGTTTTCCTGGACCTGGACGCGAGAGGTAGACCGAGGAGAGTTCTCCAGAGAACACCGCCGGACTGTGCTGCGTCTTTTCCAGAACCCGCCACCTACCTATCCCTTCATTTGTAAGTTACCCACTAAATAAATCTTCCTTTTAACTACGTGGAGTGGCCTTAGTAATTTCACCAATAGACCCCAGCTTCCTTCTAGAACGATCCATGTGCAGAGTGGCAACCCCTCATCCATCCAGCTTTGATTACCACCTAGTGGCTGAGCTTTGATTCTCTCTCATTCTTGGGCATGCCTCGCCCTTCACCACTGCGGTGTGCATGAGACTGAGTTGAGGTTGCTGCTTGCCAACAGTCAATGGCCTTTGATATTGGGTACTGTGCATTGAGGCTCACTTCTAGTCATTAGTAAATTCCATAAATTAATTACAACAACCGTGGCATCTAATTAGCACCTTCTGTGTGCCAGGCACGGTGTTTACTGCTCCACTACACTCTTCTACCCAATCCTCCCCAAGTCATGCACTGAGTATAACTTTTATGAGAGCAATCTTGGCTCAAGGAAGGTTTGTAACTTGCTCCATGGTCATGGTCATAAAGCTAACAGAGGTAGAACTGACCCTGAATACACTTAGAGCTAACAGCCTGACTGCAGATGGGCTCCTGCTGGCTGCCTCTCATCACCAATGTCTACAAAGGCAGTGCTGCAGATTCATGTGGACGCCAGTTCATAAAGCAGATCCGCCATTCACGGACAAAGCCATCAACTCAGTGTAGGTTCAGCGAGTCTGCCTTGGAGATAAGCCTCCCAGGTAATTTGCACAAGTAGCAGCCATCCACTGGGACCTCACATTCATTTTCTCCCTAACTCTGGACAGAAAAGAAAAGAGGCTGGGCATATATCAGGGTTTCCTGAGTGCTAAACACGTTACATAAAGAGCTGAGTTGGATCTGAAATACAACCAGGACTTTGATGTGACTCATAAGTTTCACCGTTTCCAATTTTTCCTCAAATGTCTACTGTGAGTCTTTTTATGTCTGAGACTTTCCCAGAACAGAGTGGGTAATCTTGTATTGATGAGTTGGATCAATAACCAAAGAAGAAAAATTGCTGTTTCACTGAGACGGTATATGAGAAAGAACCTTAGTTGCCTTTCTCTCCAAACTTCATGAAGTTGAAATTATGGGTTAAAAATGCTACTGTAATAGGCTGCTATTGGGAGATCTGCCCAGCAACATTTTTCTTTATAAAAACAAATTTATTTAAAAATGTGTTTCACAGTATAATATATAATTACTGGGTCCATTTGAATAACGAACATCTGACGCAAATTTAATGGCTGCTTTCCCCTGTGTTCCTCTAAAGGGGACAAGTTACTGTCACGCTCTTTCATATTTCCCTTCTGTTATTAGGATGTAAACATTTGTTTGCCTTACAGGGCACTAGCACAGAATCACACAGTATGGATTAATCCATAGCTTGCTCTTTCCCACATCATTATATGCTGTCTGTAAGACACTTTGGCCAGCTCTGGCCCAGATTTCATAGTCTGTGTAAATATGGAATTGGGTTTGTGTGTGTGTGTGTGTGTGTGTGTGTGTGTGTGTGTGTGTGTGTGTGTGTATGTGTGTGTTTGTGTTTGTGTGTTTGTGTGTAATGATCCTGTCTTCAGCAGAGGCCATTGATACAGTTTGAGCATCTGAGTTCATGAGTCTTGTCTTTAGGATTCTGGCACAACTTAGGAGTAGATAGATCTCTTACATGTGTAATTTAAGGGTGTTGCTACATTCCAGCATGTGGGTGTCAAGGAAACAGATTTCAGTGACCAAAAGCCTAATGCAGGTGTGCTGAGGAGGAGACAAGTGGTGGAAGGGAGAGAGAGGAAGGGAAGGGGAGGGGTAGAGTTGAGAGGTATTCAGCTGTTCAGCTCTGCCCTTGGGTCTGTATAATACAGTCTTTCCCATCTGTATCACAACTCTTCCTCAATGCTCAGAGACCATGGTGGAAGAGGAGGCAGGGCGATTGTAAGAACCAAAAGTCAGGGAAGACTGGACCAAGACAGTGTCTTCTGGATATGACAGGACCACAATACTCATGAATGCAGGGAATCTATGGTTGCTTGCAGAAGACCTACATAAGAGCAAACTAGTCAACACTCTAGTATTGAGGAAGAAGGAGTTAATGATATTCAACCCTCACTGAAAAGCTACAGATAGATGATGGCTTCTGGGGGAGGGAGACTCAGTTTTCTTTAAGGGTATTGACTCCTGGTAGGTTGACCCTGCTCCACTTGTTGGTTCCATACCCAGAAGTATGTGGACACACAAATTTGACTCAGTGGGTTATTAGATGAAACAAATAAAAACTGTGTACAAAAATATGTTAATTCTTTATAAATGCCAATGCTGCAATGCTGTCAAACAAACAAGCATATGTGGTCCTTGCAATAAACCCCTTCTTGCTTCTTTGGCTCTCCATTTTTAGGGCGTGCATCTTTGGGGGTGGTCTTTGAAAGTATATACCCTCATCTCACTTCCAGTTCATTCCCTCTGCTTCCTGTGTGGGCTTGAAGATGTGATCTCTCAGCTTCCATATCCAACTTCCTGCTGTCATATCTTCCTCACCATTATGGTCTCTCTTTGGAACTGTGGGCCCAAATAAACTCATCCATAAGCTGCTTGTGTTCATGGTGTTTTATTACAGCAGCAGCAACAGGACCAATGCATTAGCTGAGAGTAGACTAAACATTTCAAGGTTCCTCCCTACTTTTTGGAAGATTTTCCTGTTTCCTCTTGTATTAGCAGTGGTTTAAGGCAATAATTTTTGCCCAATGAGAAATCAGAGCATTGATGTTTTTTCTTAGTAAATATTTATTTATTTATCTCCATTCTCCACTAAATCCTGTGCTCCTGGGGAGTTCATAGCCCATGGAAAACATAAAAAAAATCAACAACTTAAAATGGTAATGAGTAGAGTGACCAGAACAAGCACAGAGCACACGGGAAGCCAAAATATGGGGAGTCAAAATGCGACCACAATGGTGATGAACACACATTACTACACACACCTTGGATGTGTATCTTGTTGGCTGATATGTTGGGGTGAAAAATTACACAGAGGAAGATATCAAACAAAGTTTAAATTGTCAACCGAATTGAAGTCATCCATCTAGCTTTTCCTATAACACCATCTTTACACAAAGCACGCCTGCCATTTTATTGTCTTCAGAAGGAATCGTGAGGATATGCCTGCACAGCTCTATAACTTCATGGTCCTCACACATTTCTTTCTTCTCTAGACTTTGCTCACCTTAATCAATTTACTTTCACTCAAAAAAGGGTCGGGGAGCATTCTCTTGGTCAGATAGCTATCAGTGCAGAGGAAGGGTAATTAAACGACTCAGTGGATCTCTGTCAGCTGTGATGTGAACTCCATACTCACATGCTCTCGATTGTCTACCTCTGCATGACCGGCCTGAGCATCTACACATGATGCTCAGAGTTTTCCTTCACTCAGATCCAGGTGAGTCCTTGAGAGCTGAACACCTTGTGTGTCTGCCCGTCTTCTCACAGACGCCATCTTCCGAAGCAGAAACTCACTCCTGGATCCTGCCTGTCTTGGCTTTCTTAACACTTCATTTTCTTAAGAGACGGCCAGATAAGCAGTCACTGGGGATGTACTGACTGCCAGAACACCATTTCCATGCTAGATCAGTTCTCATTTTAATTTGCTTTAAAGGTGAGAAGTTGAGCCCAACTACAGAGACATAGACTAGCAAGGTGCATTGCCATCCCACCTTTAGTGATCTGTCAAAAAATAAATAAATAAAAATAAAACACACACACACACACACACACACACACACACACACACACACACACACACAGGGCATCAAATATAATCTGTGAATCTCAGGGAAGGGAAGCAGTTGAGTCATACATAGGTTTTCTAGTATCACACTTTAAAATATTTTTATTATATTTTGAGAATTCCATACAATGTATTTTGATAATATTCACCCTCAGCTTCTCCCAGATCCAACCCCACCTCTCTATGCACCCATAGATATAATAGAATAAAATAGACTCGAATAAAAATAGGACTCTATGTATTCTCTTTTTAATTATATTTTTAAAAACTCATCAGGGAACCCATTAAGTCTAATTTGTGTTTGTCAAATACTCTTGGGCGTGGGACCCACTCTGGAGCATAGTCGATCTATTACGGGTCACATCCTCAAAGAAAACTGGTTCTTCCTCTCTCAGCAGGTATTAAATACCAAAAGATCTCCAGCTGGGGGTGGGCTTCATGTAAGATTTTGTCTGGCGTGAGCTGTGTACATCTCGTGCATACTGTCGCAGTTGCTGTGAGCTCATGCGTGACTGCCCTATTGCAGCTGGAGGACACCATTGCCTTGTCATCTTCCACTGCCTCGGGCTCTTACAGTCTTTATACCCATCTGATTCCATGTTTTTAAAGAAGGGAAGGCAGGCAGGCAGGCAGGAAGGAAGGAAGGAACGAGGGAAGGAAGGCAGGCAGGCAGGAAGGCAGGCAGGAAGGCAGGTAGGAAGGAAAGAAGGCAGGAAGGCAGGCAGGCAGGAAGGAAGGAAGGAAGGAAGGCAGGCATGAAGCAAGGAAGGAAGGTAGGCAGGAAGGAAGGAAAGCAGGAAGGAAGAAAGGAAGGAAGGAAGGCAGGAAGGAAGGAAAAAAGGAAGGCAGGAAGGCAGGAAGGAAGGAAAAAAGGAAGGCAGGGAGGAAGGAAAAAAGGAAGGAAGGAAGAAACAGATGTGCAGCAGCTGGAAAGAAACTTGGACTTGATTTTAATTCTTTTCTCCTGAGGCAGTTGGAGGTGAAGCAGAGCTGGGGCTGGGACAGAGGGAGACTTACTCAGAAAACTTTCCCCAGGCAGAGGATGGGCATAGCCAGTATCTCTTGGCAGGAGCCAAGTATTGCACATTTGACAATTTCCAGTCAACAGTTCTTTCTCATAACTTCCCCCAGGTTTTGTGATCTGATTTAACAGCAAGGATGCTTGTGACAAGGAGTAGAATATAGGAGGGCCTCAGGAAGCCCCAGGTCAGAGGGCTGCTGGACCCCTCTCTCCTAAGGGAAGCTGGAAACTGGAGAGCTGATTCTTTTTTCTTTTTTTTTTTTTTTTTTGGTTTTTCGGGACAGGGTTTCTCTGTGTAGCTTT
>CABHPR010153695.1:70808-96558 GCA_902168415.1 Peromyscus melanophrys | reverse complement strand
CCTCCTCCTCCTCCTCCTCCTCCTCCTTCTCCTTCTCCTTCTTCTTCTCCTTCTTCTAAGCTTATTTGAATATGTTTATGTTCACAGCATGCAACTTTTTTCCCCACAAGGTGTTGGAATTGTCAGTCATGAGTAGCATCTAAATGCAGTTATGTTAATTACCACATGGCTTTAAGTATCATTTTTTGTGTGTTTTTTAACTTTCTTTTTATTTATTCTTTGTGTCTTTCACATCATGCGTCTCCATCTCATTCATTTACCCATTCCTTCCTATCTGCCCTTTACTCCCCTCCCAATAAAATAAAATTTAAGAGAAAAAAGAAGAAGAAAGAGAAAACAGAGAAGGAAAAAAATCAATCTCATCGTGGAAGCTGTAATGAGGCATGTGAGGCATGCCGAAAACCCTTTTATCCATATATCTTTACTTGCAAGTGTTCATTTCATAAAGTCATTGGTCTGGTTCTAGGCCTCTGGTTTCTGCTACACTATTGATGTTGGCCCTCACTGGAACTCCTCTTGGTTATCCTGCTGTTGCCCTGTGTTGTGGAGATCCTACAGCTTTGGGTCTGCAGGAATGGTCCCTTCACATGCTCCAGCAGATCATAGATGGTGTGGATGTTGGGGTGGGCCAACTCATAACCCTGGTTCTGCGCCTGGGTATTTGCAGGATTGGTCAGCCTGCCAAGAGAGTTGATTCTTTTACTCCTCAGCCTCCAGGCTTGGCTTTTGTTGTACAGTTTGGAAGCCCTGCCCCACCCCTGATCATCCCAAGAAACTCAGTTGCTGCTTTCACAAGCCTCCTACATGACTGTAACAGCTGAGGAGTGTACTGACCTGGCTGCTCTAGCTCCCTAGAGTTGGCTCAGCCATTCAGTCAATGATAGGCCTGAGCCAATGGCCAAGCAGTTTAAATAATGTAAGAGTCTGTGTGTTTATTTTATAAGTGGGCTCCAGGACTGGTGGGACTTGGGAGCTGGACAGAAATTCTCCAGCAACAATCCTCTATCCAATGGACTTCTGATATCAAAAGGATTGTCAGCCCTAGAACCATATGACTTACTGGCTCACACTGCCATATGACTTCTCTTAGCATGTGGCCACAGGAAATGCCCTAATTCACACCTACAGGTCATCTGGAATAGTAGGACTTCTTTTAATAAGGAACCAAGACTGACAATTCAGGCCTTGAATTTACATTTCACCGAAGGAGTCTCACTCCAATTATCTTACAATATAGGATGAATGACCGGTACGTCCTGTTGCATTCTATTTAGAAGTGTTCAGTCATTACTCAGTTAGCCATTGGGCCCCTAATGTGGTCACCCTGCTGGATGTGAGGTCTGCAAAAATACTGTCAGTGACAGAAGGAAGAAGTTGATTTAAATATGAGCTCATTTGGAAAAAAATTCTAAGAGAAGAAGAGGATATGTTGGGGCTTGTGGGGAGCATAAATAACTACTGCTTATTTACCAATTCTGTCCATAGAGATCTTTCTCAAACTCCTCCCTGGAACTGAAAAAACCCAAGGTTAGCTGCTGACTCCCCAGCTTGGATGGAGAAGGCAATCTTTCCCTATAGGAGAAAAAGTGGAATGAAATTTCAGCTAGTATCTGGTCTCAAAAAGTAGCTCTGGTGCTGGGAGATGGTTCATCCAGTAAGAGCTCGAGATTGAGGACCTGCCCGGTGTCCAGAACCTACATGAAAAGCCAAGTGTGGTTGCTCAAGCTTGTGACACCAGTGCTGGGGGATGGGGAGACGTGTGTGTGTGTGTGTGTGTGTGTGTGTGTGTGTGTGTGTGTGTGTAAAAGCCAGAGAATGACTTCACTCAGTGTCCTGCTCTATCACTATCCACCTTACTCCTCAACCTTGAGGAGACAGGATCTCTTACTAAACTTGAATCAGGGCTAAGGATCAACCACAGGGGCATCTTGTATCTTAACACTTGGAATTTCAGTGTGGGCTTATGGCACAAGTTCCCTTGGAGAACCTTAGGAGGAGACTCGATTAAAGATGTAGGGCTGGATTCTGCTGGGGAGGAGCTTGAACACCATTTCAAGAATCTCATGACCATCCAGGGAGCTTGGTTTGTCCCAAGGACATGGCTCAACCTCTAAACAATAAGCAACCAGTATATACTAATCAGGAGGTCCAGTGGCTGCTGCCTTCCTTGGGGATGTTGTTTTGATTAGAGAGGTAGATGCGATTGCTCTCCTTCAGCTGGAAGTCGAAAAGGAATTTGGGAGTGTCCTGACCCCAGAAAATACAGAACCAGAAAACCAGGGCCATTAGTTAGGAAAGTGTGTCATCAAGGTGTATATTTTGGCCAAGTTCCTGCAGCCAACTCCAATGCCAAGCCCTGCTTCCCAGCTTCCCGTTGGTGGCTGCGGAAGAGGAAAATAAGTTGCCATTAAGAGGCCAAGATGGCAGTGGAGTGCACAGGGGGAGGCACATCAAGGCGGGGAGAGGTGCAGTACTCCCAGGTGCTGTATTTTAATCGTTACATTTAAAGGGTATCCTGTTCACTAAGACTTTTCTTTGCTTGGGGTGGATGCTCAGTGTGAGTGGGAAGGCGTGCCCCTGTGGCTTCCGAGGCTCAACCTTCTGTGAGGAAGAAGGAAATCAGGCGCCTCCTCTGCATTCCCCCTCTCCCAGGGCACAGGGCTGCCCCAAGGCTTTCCTGAGCCTGCCAGGCTGGAGGGCTACGTGGGACGAGCTCCGGACCAGGTGCAGCTGGGGACGCTGGTGGATCATCCCCTTTAGAGTCGAGGTAGCAAGCCCCGCAGAACTGCCGCGGCCCTTTCAGAAATCTCTGCATCGGTGCTGCCAGCACCGGCAGCGTTCGGCTCAGAGAGTCCCACGCTGGGCAGGACGAGGGGCTCCGCAACCCCCTCTGTGGCTCCAGGTAGCGGGCCGGTGGACATCCTCCTCTGCGCACACCCCACGCAATTTCAGAGGGCTGAGTGGCCGCGGATCTTGGCGGCCGGCCGTGCGGTGTGCCCCGCTCAGCCTGGGTGCGTTCAACGTCACACAGGCGCTGCTCCGCTGGGGTCACCGGACGCCTTTTCTGCTTTCTGGGATCCACAGGCTGAGCGAGCGAGCCAAAGCCATCTGCACGCCCCGCTCCTATAAATAGCGCTCGGGTGCCCTCTCGGCGCTGTCCCTCCCGCCTGCGCTGCGCGCCAAGACACAAAGTTGTACGCAGGGACACAGGAACCCAGGGCAGTAGGCGCCCTGCACCTTAGAACTGATTCTGAAATTTGGTGCTTTCGGCGCGGGGGACTCGATTGAGCCGCCTACCTGCGTCGGAGTGACACCGGGCTTTGGGGGAATTTTTGACCAAGCACAAGTGGGAGTCGCTAGCATTCTGTCCATGAACACAACCTGGTGTTCTTCTCATCCCCGGAAACACCTCCTGCGTCTGTAATTTGTTCCTGCGCCAGCCAGAGTCCCTCGGACAGGACCGACACCCACACCGCTTGGCACCCGCCACCCTGGCGTTTCCTCGCTGAGTCCTGTCTTCAGCTCTGTGCTTCACCCGGGAGTACTTGGGTTTGGGGTGAGAATTTATTTTGTACCTTTGAGGTGTGATCGAGAGGGTCTGGAGACTTTTTAGATGTCAAGGGACAAGTGTGGCTGCAGGAGCCCCAGGCAAAACTGATTTTGGGGCGGAGGAGGTTAGGGTAGGGAGTTCTGCATGAGCTGCTTAAAGGACAAAGGTAACAGAACCAGCCAGACAGCTCGAAGGGAGACTTCAACCCAGAGAATTGGTGGAAGTACGCGCGCCGCCGCCGCCGCCTTTCCTGCAGCGCTGTCGATTTAACCACTGGCATCTTCCCGAGCTCGGGGATCCCGGGGTAGCAGGCGCCGCCCCGGAGCAGAAGAGCCAAGCTGCGGCTTGCGCACCCGGCTCACCATGGGCTCCGCGCGCCGGGCGCTGTCCGTGGTACCGGCTGTTCTGCTGGTTCTCGCACTGCCTGGGCTGCCTGTCTGGGCACAGAATGACACGGAACCGATCGTGCTGGAGGGCAAGTGTCTGGTGGTGTGCGACTCAAACCCAGCCACAGACTCCAAAGGATCATCTTCTTCCCCTTTGGGGATATCGGTCCGGGCAGCAAACTCCAAGGTGGCCTTTTCGGCGGTTCGGAGCACCAACCATGAACCATCCGAGATGAGCAACAAGACACGCATCATTTACTTTGACCAGGTCAGACCCCCCGAGGGATGCAAGGTGCCCAGTGGGTGGGTGGTCTCAGGGGAGCTGCCTGCACAGATTAAGCTAGTATGCTTTGGAAGGATGTGGCGAGATCATTTAAGCAGCCACCTCCCTGAAGGTATCAGTCTGAAACTTGAGCTGCCTCCCTTCCCCAACAACCGCAGCCCCCATTCCTCCTTGGTGTCTGGCCGAGGCCAGGCCAACGCGGTGGGGTGGTTTGGGAGCGCAGAGGCAGGCACCTGGAGATGAAGACAAGTTTAGCAGCAACAGGTCATCAGGGGCTGAAGGGAATACTGTCCCTGGATGCTGCGATCTATTGGTAGAGAACTTGGCCCTCTGGCTCAGACTTAGCAGCAGGTGCCCCGGAGATGTTGTGACGGGGCCCTAGAAGACAGCCCTTAAATGTTTGAATTGTGTTTCTTGGTGGAAGCTCATCTCTCCAACAAGGACTCCACTAGGTGCAGGGACCCTCCCAGGTGGAAGCAGAGGATTGGGGGTGGGGTTCTGGGGTCAAATATCGCCTCCAGGGCTAGAAGCTAGGTTCACTATGCAGAGTCCAGGGTGGCTGGATCAACACCACCCTGCCTGGTGTAGATCAAAAGCCCTTCTTGCTACTACTTAGAAAAGTTGTCCACGCAGGAAGAAAGGGGATTGAGTAATTGTGCAGAGCTTGGGTAGGTAAGTACTGGGGAGCTGGGTTACCCTTCCTAGGCTTGGTTCGGTTTCTGCAGGGCATTGTAAGTTGCTGAGGAGACACAGAATTTGAGGTTGCAGGGAGGGGATGGGGCTGAATTGATGAACGCAGAAGCTTCTGCCAAGTGGCTCAGCGCTTTGTGGACTGGAGTGATGAGCCACCGCAGGGTATCAGTTTAGCAAAGGCCCCTAGGGCACAAGCCCAACTCTAGCATTTTGTTTCCAACCCCAACAGTACCTGGAGACTGTCTGATTCTAAAGTCACAGTTCACAGTTGTATGCAGAGCCCTGTGGGCAGGTTAAGTGGGGCTGCGGGATGTGCCAGAAAAGACTCGGGTGACATTTGTGCTCCTTACTTAATTCTAAGTAATACACTTGCCAGCTGGTCAGGGACAGAAATGTCTCCCTAGAGGGTCAGTATGGGATAACTATAAATTAAAAAAAAATGAATTAAGTAGTCCCTTTGGAGATTTTGGTGCAGTATTTAACAAAGTGATAGAAAGAAAGCCTACCACCACCCCTGGTTGCTGTTTTAGTACATTATCTAAATGTTGGAACCCTGTGGACATTGTGCCATCTTTATTTGGGCATTATTTTCAGTGACCTTCCCATCAATTAGAAGAGGAAAGGGATTTTTCTTTTGTTCAGGGAGCCATGCATCTTAGAGACAACAAGACACATTTAGTTATAAATCTTGATGTGCTTGGATGCTTCAATTACCCTGTGGAGTCCACATCCAGCTTCATGTTTACTAATCAACACTAATCAGGCACCTCTATTTTGTTAATGAAGGATGCCTCTTGTATCTGAATCAGGAAGTCTTGGCTAAGCACCTTACATTATTTTGAATGTGCTGGGAAAAGATGTTTTTGTCAACATTTTGTCGGGGAATCTTTCACAGCTGGTGATGGTACTGTAGGAAGTCTGTCTGATCTCAGGTCAGAACAGAGAGCTGATACTTATGGGGAATAGGCTCAGATATCAGTCAAATCGCATACATATTTGTATTTCAAGCAGGGCTGAGCCTGGTGCATTTACCTAAACATTCTAAGTATTCTGACATCCTGGTGTGCTGTGTAGAGGCGGTAGTGTGCTCTGAGGAAATGATGCAGGAAGTGTGAGTGTAGTAATTTCAACAAGATGACGTTTAAAACAGATATCAACAGACTGATTCTGATAAACAGAAAATATATCTTTAGAGACACATCTGACTTTTATGGATTTATTCCTTGGTGAGACATGAAAGAAAGCCTCCTTATTTAGTTCTGGCTCTTATGCTCTCTCAGAAAGGGACTTAGCCCTGAGACACTGAAATTTAACTGAGGACTCACTGAAATACAGAGTTAATGTCATAATCAGGCCATACATCGTGCGATATAAGGTGTGTTATGGCTTTCTTAGAAACAGTGCTTAACTTCACTTTTCACTTTTGACCCTTAAACTTCAAATGGACTTTAGGTGACTGATAGGATCAAACAAGATGCTGAAGAACACAGAAAGGCCACTTAGTTTACTGTCTGCCGCATCCATACCCTTCTCTTGGCATCCAGCCAGGGCTGACTCATCACCAATGTATTATGTTAAGGCTTAGATGGCAAATAAACAAAACGAATGGCCATGGATTGAGGAGAGCCCTGGCAGAGGCTTGGGGATGAACCTGGCTTTCCTGGCTCTGTGGTAGCAACTGTTCATGTCATGGATTACACCTCAGGGTGGAGGGGGTATGCCTCTGTGAGGTGTCCAGGGATTGCTGCAGAGAGCCCATGGATGTCGATTGGCTGACTGGATAACATCACTTTTGGACATCAGGAAGGCTTATAGACTGTGGAGACGTAACTGTGTGGCAGATGCCTTCCATCTGATCCTGTGTAAAGCTAATACAAACCTTCATATGTTGCTTTGATGACCCTAGAGACATCCAGCCTGGAAATTGAGGCATGAATACAACATTGTTGTTTTATTTTTATTTTTGCCTGTACTATTTAAAAGGTAGAAGAACCTTCCATTATGCACATCTGTTTCCCAAGTCACTTAAGAGGAAAGAAATATGATTAGCTGTTTTATTCTCTATTGTTTCTAAAGTTAGTTATTGAAAAAAAAAGAAAGGGAGGAGAGAAGAAGAGAGAGAGAATGAAGATATAAAGGAAAGAAGGAAAGGGGAGTGAGGGAGGAAGAAAGGGAAAGAAGGAAGGAGGGGGAAGAAGAGGGAATTTGTTTTACTCAGTCAAAAACTATAATAATTTACCATTATTTATTGTTTTTATCTATAGATCCTGGTTAATGTGGGCAATTTTTTCACATTGGAGTCTGTCTTTGTGGCACCGAGGAAAGGAATCTATAGTTTCAGTTTTCATGTAATTAAAGTCTACCAGAGCCAAACAATCCAGGTATGTGCTTCGGCCTACGTGCTCTCTGCTCCTGCATTCAAGAATTCACCCAAAGATATGCTTGCACTAATTGTCCACCTTTTTCATTTATTTTCAAAACATTGAATTTGCATTTTTCCTTATAACATCCATTTGAGCATTGACAAAAGGCACATAGAAAAATAAGCAATTGAAGTTATTACCCTGATTATAACCTGATATAAAACAAAACAAAACAAAATAAAACACAGCTCAGCAAAACCTTTGACACAAATATCTACAGAAGATCTTGATTTTATCTCATTCCTGAACAAAAGTTATTCAAATTTGTAAGGAAAAATTATAAAACTTTACAAATGGGTGTTAAATAAACTAAACAAGCTTGCTATCATTTAAAAAGAATGAGATGCAATAAACTATTGAAACAACAACAATAACAAAACACAGCTTGGCAAAACCTTCATGACACAAATCTCTACAGACGATCTTGATTTTATCTCATGCCTGAACAAAAGTTACACAAACTTACAAAGAAAATAAATCTTATAAAAATGTACCAATGGACATTAAATGAACAAAGCAAATTTAGTAAATTTAAAAACTATGAGATATAGTTATCCATTGAAGCCAAGCTACCAGGGAATGGATGGATACTTTGGGGAAAGGATGCACCTGGCACATCATGCTGTGTTTTATTTTTGGTCCTCCTGTCCCAGGAACTTCTTCCCAGTTGCAATTGCATGGTTAGTGATGGGTCTTGTGTTGAGCTTGTTCAGACAAGCTTGGTCTTACACACTAGAGCAGATACAGAGATATTTATTGTAGTATTAAAATAAATCAATAGTAAACAATGATATCTATGGAATTCTAAGATATGTTATATTGAATGTTTAGCATTTGTATTACATTTTGTGTCTCTGTGGTTAATAGATGGCGTGGTCATCTGTCACTTTTTTATATCCCAGTGACTTGATCAATTGATCAACCTTAGATTGAATCTCTTCCATATTAATTTTAACCTAGAAAGAGAGAGTGTGTAAAGATCACATTGGCTTCCCTGGAAACTCTGACATTTCAAATGACTTTTGTTATTGCTCAAATTTCAGAAAAGGAGACACCTACTCAAATGCTGGCAGAATCTGGCTGTGTCTGACTTTGTCAGGTCCCAACATTGGGAAATCCCCTGTCCTCTTTATTACCAAAAGGTTGATGCTGAGTATATGAGGTCAGTACAGTAGTTAGCTTTGTTTACAGGCTGAAGGAAAGCCAGTTTTCACGTGACTAGGTGGCTGTTTGGATGGCATTATTTTTGTGGGTACTTAAGGAAATTTCCATAGGAACACACACACACATTAAATATACACACAATACACACATACGTTAAATCTGACCCCATGTATGTCCAGTTTGAAGGGAAAGGAGACTATTTCCTGAGTAACAAATGTTTGACCGTTTCCTATCACACATTTTGATTTTAAAGGGAGCTTTTCAGTGGTCATTTTCTCCTTCCAGGTGAACTTAATGTTAAATGGAAAACCGGTCATATCTGCATTTGCTGGGGATAAAGATGTGACCCGAGAAGCCGCCACTAATGGAGTGCTACTGTACCTGGACAAAGAAGATAAGGTTTACCTAAAACTAGAGAAAGGTAACTTGCTTGGCGGCTGGCAGTATTCCACGTTTTCTGGCTTCCTGGTGTTCCCTCTATAGAGCTCAACTTCTCCGTGATGCCCATGAGTGAGAGCACCCACCCCTGGGTTCTCGGAAGACCACTTTTCACCCTTGGATTGATGTCTCTTATTGTTTTGTTCGTGAGTGACTATGGATTCTCTTTAAGAATTCTAGACCTGTCTGGACAAATGCAAAGTGTCACAGATTATTTTCATGTGTGTGCCAGTTCCTTATGTGTGAATCAGGACTCCAAAGCTGGACATTCCCAAATCTGCTTACAAGTTAACAGTCAGAAGCTGTCTCAAGGTTCGTCCCGTTTAGTTTCCTGCTGTTACTGTATTGTGGTTTTCATTTCTTTGTTTTTGAAAGACCAGCAAGTGGGTCTGAAAGTCAGAAAACTTGGAAGTTCAGACTTCAGTGGTGATTATGGGACTGCCAAAGACTCGTATATTGTATGGATACAATGATTACACTTGTTTTCTTTTTATTATAATTACTTTGGAATTGGTTTGTTTTGTTCTCTTAAGGTAACTGGGATTGTATTTTAGTGACTGGCATAGTGTTTTCTCTACCCATAAGGTAACAAATGGCTTGCCTCAAAATGTACCTTAACTCCGAGCTCACCTACATGACCTCCCTCCTGCTCCCTAAAATGAATGCTCCATAGTTGTATTTTAATTATATATGTGAAAGAGTCATATTTTCCAAATTATATTTTCTAATAGGAAAAATAGATCATAATCTGACAAAGAAAAAGTTACTTACCCCAATTCTAAGCGCTCAGTCCCCAAACCTTGGCAAAATAGCTCTCCTTGGTGGAAAATCTTATACTTTATTGCTCAACTTTAATTAACGTGATTGATAATAACCACTTTATTAAAACCATAGGGGATTATTTTCTCCTTCAACATGACCACTTTATTAACTGGAGATGGTATGCCCTTGTTTTTAATTATATCTATTTTTCAAATCTCCTGTTGTGTTTGAAATATCATCTGGTTTTGCCTTAATTCCTTAACTTGTATATATATATTTATCTGTTCAGCTAATATTAAATCCAGATACTCCATAACAAAATTTAGTGCAATATCTTATTTTGTCTTTTGTATAGGTCATATGAATTCATAAAATTATTTATGTCTCTGTTGCAGAATAAAGATTATTATATGTTAGTGAGCTGGTTGGTTGGTTCCTTTCGGTTCTGAGAATGTGTCTTCTATGCAGTTTGTCCATTTCCCACTATCTCCTCCCTTCCTGGGTCCTCCCCCAATTCCTTCCTTTTTCCCTTCCCTCTATTCTTCTAGTTTCTTCCTGGGGTTAAAAACAAAAACAAAAACCTTTCCTGAGTTTTCAGGTAATGTTCTTTGAGTTGAAATAGGAAATCTTTACTGTATTTAATCTGTCCAAATCCAGGAGTTGCAAGTTTGCCAAAAGGGAATCAATGAATTTAGGAAACTCTCCCTTCACAAGGACTTGTGAGGAAAATGAAGTTAAAAAGATGTCTTGAAATATCATGAGGTTGCTCCAGGGATGAGTGAGTGGTGGCCAGTGTCAAGGCTGGTATCTCCAGAGGACTTCAGCAAAGGATCCCCTCCTACCCACAACACTCCTCCTCAAAGACGGAGACAAAATTTCTATGACTCTGGGGGTAGTGGTGGCTCCACTTCCAGGTCTGTGGCCCTGCTGGTGGCTGGTAGCTGGAGCCAGAGGAACATGTTACAAAGAGACTCACACGGGTACAACTTCCAGAGTCTGTGATTAATTTCCAAGTTAGGATGTTCAGTCAGCTCCAAGAAGACATCTCTTTTTTCTAGAAAGAGCTCTTTGCAGACACTGGTGACAATCCCTGATGCAGGTTGTACCCTGCTGGTTTTCAGTTAATAGCCCTGATTTTATAATTTGGAAAAAAAAACCCCAAAACAACAAACTCATATTGCACAGAGAGAGAGAGCAAGGGCAGTGTTCATCCACAGGCCAGTGGAACCCTCTAACCATGCACCACTCTGCCTAGCAGATACTTTCACCCCATCTATGCATACTGAGTCTACAACTGGCCATCACAGCAGGAGAATCATAAGTGAATAGATCTGTTAGTCATTATTTTGGCAACATGAGTCAAGAGTATCGAAGTGACCAGTGGCAGGATGGAGCAAGTTAGGCTGTTATCAAAATAGGTCAGTATATCAATGTGTTTCACAAATGGACTTGTAGCCATCTTTGAGGGCTTGTCCTTATCTTTCTTGATTCTTCTGAACATAAAAATACATTGGTGAAGCTCTGAGCTTTAACTCCCAAGTTCTAACATGTGCATCTTGGGATGCAGAATCCATTGTGTATTGGGGGACGATGTGAGACCGTGGCTATCAGGTGTAGAGGTCTGTGATGCTGGAGCCCAAATGTAGAGGTCAGGCCAGGATGAGAGCTGTGGAGGCTCATCTCAACTAGGTTCTAGGAGGTTGAGAGCTATCACAAACCCATTGTTCAGAATGTAAAAATGGCATGAAAGAGCGAAAGCCAGAGGTGGGATGACTTAGTCAAAAAAAGCCCTGACTTTGGGTAGATACAGGGTGTAGTCCTGTGACCTCCATTTGCTGTTCCTGTCACTCCTGTCTCTCTGAGCTTGAATTACTTTATTTGCAAAGAAGTAGTTGGCTGCAGTCAGCTGTGAGGACTCAGTAAGACACAGGAAGGGCTTGGGGCACAGCGTGAGCTGGGATCTCCAGTCTGACCACTGAATCTTGTGATCCCCGACATTTAAGGCCTTTAAATGGGCAGGATAACAAGGAAACCTGTGGAGAGTATAAGATCCTCACTAGGAAGAGGGAAGGAGGAAGGTATGAAGACTGGTACAAGGAAGAGGGGAGGCTGAGTTGGGATGGCGCAGGATGAAGAACAGAAGTGATGTCACAAACATTTCCGCAAATGGCGCCAGGTGCTCTCTGCTTATTCTATAACTTGAAAAATTGTTTTCAGGAGTTGATGTGAACAAAAATGCACACTAACAGAGCCCTGTGTTTGCCTGGGCCCCTCAGCACTCTCAGCGTGAGCCCCATTCCCTCCTAGAGGGTTCCTATCTCCTGTTCCCATCAAATGCAAACCATTGTCTGCAGCCAGCAATTTCCTCCTCAAAGAAACTCAAGGAAACTAAGCTGAAGGATTAAGCAGCTGTGCAGGGAATCTGCCTGATTCCAGGTGCTTTGGGGGAGCTGCCCATGGCCCAGGATAGACTCCACTGATCTAATTACATTAAAAAAATTAAATTTATTATTATTATTACCTAAGTTTGCTCTCCTCTGCCCTTTGATTTTTAGTGATATTTTCTTATATTCATTTAGCCTCTAGCCTCTACTTTTCTAGCAAATTATTGCTTTAAATTGTGTGTGTGCATGTTTCTCATATGCATACACCTGTGTGTGCATGTTTGTCATGTGTGCTCACCTGTGTGTGCATATTTATCATGTGTGTACATCTGTGTGTGCATGTTTGTGAATGTCAGAGGTCAACATCAGGTGTCTTCTTTAAATCTCTTTGACCTTATTTTTGAGGCACAGTCTCTCACTGAACCAGTAGGCTAGCCTAGTTGTCCATTGAGTTCCAGTGAACTTCCTGGATCCACCTCCCCGGCACTGGGGTTGTACATGCATGCCACTGCACCTGGCATTTTAGCTTGGTGCTCATGCTTGTGTGGTTTGCACTACCCACTGAGAAATCTTCCCACTTCCATTTTAGGTTTTGAAACAATCATTGTCAGCTAACATAGATGAAATTATCCTCACAATGGATTGTGTACTGCAAGATCCCAAGATTGTAAGCGTGAGTGACATTCCTCTTTCCCTGATTTTCTAGATTTGTCACTTGAAGCCCCAGTAATCTGTAGGTGTGGTCCTGCCTTGCATCCCACTGAGGGCCCTAGGCTTTACCGACCCACCTGTACTGTACAAAATTACCTGTCTCTTTAGCTGCAGTGTCCTGTGGGCTTAGCAAGGCCCACATATCAGTTGGTCTAGTGGCTACCAGAAGTGTTGAGAACAGAGATCTGTGGCACATTGATCCTCACACAAAGCCTTGGCTCAATTCTGATCCCTAGTGACTCTTTGGTAGAGGAGGCAAGGGAAGGTTTGAATAAGTTGGCATCTAGCTAGGTGGATTTTATTCTCTTCCTAATACAGGTCAGCTTTTAGTGTGGCTTTCAAGTTTAAAATTGCTTGTGTGCATGCATGCATGTATGCACACACACACACACACACACACACACACACACACACACACACACACACACACACACACAGTCTTTCTACCCACTACCTTTCTGAGAGGCAATAACAGCCCTGTGATCTTGATCCTAAACTCTTTCATCAACTTTTCAAGCTGACACATGTAAGAATCATCTAGGGACCTCGGTCAGATGTTGACTTTGATGGGGTAACCTGTAACAGCTGCCCCCTGTGTTTTCAGCTGTTGCTGTTGGCTTGGGTGCCACAGGAGAAGGACTTCCAATGTCATTTCTACAGCCTAGTTACTCATAGTATATTCTACCTACTATAGCGTTTACAGCCTCTGGGGCTTGCTAGAAACCCTGATGGTGGGGCCAAGACTCAACCCAGACCTACCCAGTTGCAATCTGCATTTTAACAAGGGTCTCTGTCCTTGTCGAGAGGTTTGGTTTCATAGATTTATTCATTTTATTTTATGTGTGTGGGTGTCTGCATGTGTGTCTGTGCATGCAGTTCATTCAGAGGTCAGAAGAGAGCATCAGATCCCCTGGAACTGTAGCTACAGACAGACGGTGCTGGGAATTGAACCTGGATCCTCTAGAAGAGCAGTAAGTACCCTTAACTGCTGTTCTACCTCTCCAGACCCATGTGAGGGGTTTTAAGCACTGTCAAATCTTAGAAGCCCTGTCTTTAAGGGAGACTGCCTGCGTTGGGAGTATATGGGACATCAGGCAGCCTCAGTCTAACAAAGTCCACGAGTCCACACAGGTTCAGGGTGTTTTCTTTGCGGTGACATAGGCATATGAGTCTACATGTGACTCAACATGTTGTGGCTGCTTTGATCTCTGCGAGCAGTGGTGCTCACTCAGGTCCAGGTTTCCAAGAGGATCAGTCTGGCACCTCATGCTGTGAGGGAGGAGAGCCAGGGGACCATCTGGAACACAGCAAGCAAGGATTACTCTGAGTGGAGGAAAGATGCTGGACTGCTGGGCTAAAGACAAAGGTAAGTCATCCACAACACGTGACATCTGGGAATGAAAGAAAGCCCCGAGGAACCCTCTCCCCACACCAGCGTTTGTTGTGAAGCACGGGATGGGGGGTGGTGGCCCTGCAGCTTGCTTTCCTCTGTAAACAAAGTGCTCCGGTCCTGGAGTGGCAGCGCCTCTCTCTGTGTGAGGATAGTTTTTTTCTCTCCAGCCCGTCTCTAATGCTTCTCTGTTTTTGTCATGTTTAAGCTTTGCTGTCAAAGCATAATCAATAACAGACAGAAAATACAGAGAAATTAGTGTGGAGTGGACAACTATTTCCACGTTCTTTTTTTCCCTTATCTTCATGACAAGTGTGTGTACACACACACACACACACACACACACACACACACATGAAGGGCTTGACTGACCTACCTGGCAGGGAGTTGTTTCATAGTAGTTTTCTTTCATAGCTTTCATACAGGAAAAGAGAATGAAATCCGAGAAGCAGGGGTTGGGCCAGTCTTGAGGTGGGAGTACAGGGAGGGCCATCACCCAGCAACTAACAGATAAGCTGTGCTCTGTGTGGGAATGGGTGCCAGGCCACGGGATAGTTCTTGGTATTACCATGTCACTGTACGGCCAGGAGGCTTGTTGCCTCTGGCCAAGCAGTTGGAGGATCACCTTCACAGTGGGTTACAGGTCAGAAAATGACTCCAGGCTCTGAGTTACACAAAAAATCCTGTTCTGTCTGTGTGTGTATAGGATGGTGGTAGTGGTGGTGGTGTACATGTTGTGGATATGTGTAGATGCATGTGTGTCTGTGGGGGATAGTTGGTAATGCATGTACGTGATGGTATATATGGGTGCATATGGAGGGTGCCCATGTATGCATATGCATTTGTATGTGGAGGCCAGAGGTGAACTTCAGGTGTCAGTCCTCAGAAGCTGTCCACTTTATTTTCTGAGACAGGGTCTCTCTACAAAGCCCTTTCTGTCCTGGAACTCACTATGTAGGCGAGGCTGGACTCAAATGTACAGAGATCCTCCTGTGTCTGCCCCTGAGTACTGGTATTAAAGGTGTGTGCTACCCTTAATGTGCAGCCCAGGCTGGCCTCAAACTTGTCATTCTCCTGCTCTTACCTCTTTAGGCAAACCCTACTGCCATGTGTCACCACAAATGGCTACACTGTTTTTGATTCAGAGTCTCCCACTGAGATTTAGGATCACTAATTCAGCTGGGCTGGCTGGTCAGTGAGCTCCAGGGATCTTATTTCCATCTCTCTGCAGGGCTGGCTTCTAAGTACAGGCTGCCATGCTCAGCATTCATATTGGGGTTCTGGGGATCAAACTCAGGCCCTTGTGATTTTATGGCAAGCCAAATGCTTCAATGACTGAACCATTTCTTCATCCTCTAACAAAATATGTGTGCTCCATGCTCTGCAGCCCCTGTCTCGAGGACCCGAGCCCGGGTTCACTATCATGATGCCCAGCTTGAGTGATGGGCCTCTCAGCATGGAGTTGGTGAGTTTGGTTTTCTGCGTTCCTCTTTGTCTGTGAGTAGCAGGAGACTATTTTCTTCTAAGATCCTCTCCCTTTGCTGTTTAAACATGCATAAACAGTCACATGTGTTTCTTTTAAAATATCTTAGCTTTTACTGTTAGCATTTTTAACACCACAGTCAAGCACTGTCAGGATTTTGCCCCAATGCAAAAAACAAAAAACAACAACAACAACAACAAAAAAAACCCAAAAAACAAATGGAGGAAATGCTAACAAAGGAAGCATTTGATCAAAATAGCAGCATTCAGAGAGAAAAATTAATTCCGAAAAAAATATAAGCAGGAAAATAACCATTAAATCTTCGCTAGTATCCTATTTATCAATTCAATGGAGAAGAGTGAGATTGATATTTTATGTCAATACGTTGTCATAATCCCATTGTGAGAATCAAGGGCCCATACCCTGCAGATTCAGTGCCCCCCTTCTTTCCTGAGAGTTAAGGTCAGTTCTCTGCAGGTGGATGGACCCTGCCACACAGGACTCAGCTCCTGTTCATTGGAGGTGACTTCTGAACCAAGGCTGCATCTACATCTACCCTTCCATTTTTTGGGCTGGCCTGATCAGAAGAAGTAATGCTGCTGAGAGAGCCTGGTAGCATCTCTCAGGGGAGAGGATCATCTCACATTCTAGCAATTCAAGGGGAAGCCACAGTTTGCTCTTTCTGGCCTGGGAGCCAGTCTTGAGCTAAGGCTTCCAAGGCTGCAGGATTTCAGATTGGTACCAGAAGCCCCTGGACTGGTCTCAGGGGCCAGAGGACTTTTCCTGTTTTTCCTTCTTGGAAGACGGTAAGACATATTTTACAAGCACTTGTAAAGGGACCATGGAATCCTTAAGAACCATTAAGTCCTGCTGTACAAGATTCCTCATTTTCTGAATTGTTAAAAATAAAAGAAAAAGTTCCAAGTCCTCCTTTATGATGCTAGTTGGCACAGTGCCATGAGCTGAGGTAGACTTGAAACCACAAGGTCATCCATAGCGTTTTGAGAATTCAAGGCTAATATCTGCTAGGAAGGAAGGCAGGTTGGGGTTTGGGGTGTTCATTTTGCTTTTGTTTAATCCTCCCTGCAAGCAGGCTTTTAAGAAATTATTTATTCTACCCTAGGTCTCTGGGCTATTCAGTCTCTGGTACAACTGGCCCTCCTCCCCCCCCAAAAAAGTCAATGAAATGAATCCTAGTGATGTTCTGCTACATTCATAGATCGGTGCCTTGTCCGGCCATTATCAGAGGCTTCATCTGGCAGCAGATGGGAGTGGGTGCAGAGACCCACAGACAGACATTATTCTGAGAGTCTAAATTGGAGGTCTCTATAGGCTCCCTCCCCTTGGAGATTGGGGAATCGGAATCCAGCAGAAGAGAAGGCGGAAAGGTTGTAGGAGTCAGAGGGGATGGAGGACCCCAGGAGAACACAGCCCACTGAATCAACTAAGCAGGGTCCCATGGGCTCATAGAGATTGAAGAGGCAAGCACGGGGCCTGCGTGGTCTGCACCAGGTCCTCTGTGTGTATGTTGTGGCTGTTAACGTGGTGTCTCTGTGGGACTCCTAACAGTGGGAGCGGATGTATCTCTGACTCTTTTGCCTGCATTTGGGGCTCTTTTCCTCCTACTGGGTTGCCTTGTCAAGCCTCAACATGAGGGCTTTTGTCTTGTCTTATTATAACTTGTTTCGTCATGTTTGGTTGTTGTCTCTTAGAGGCCTGCTCCTTCCTGAAGGGAAATGGAGGGGGAGTGGATCTGGGGAAGAGGGGAACTGGGAGGAGGAAAGTGGGGAGGAGTTGAGGGAGGGAAAACTGTGCTTAGGAGTATTGTATGAGAGAAGAATCTATTTAAAACAAACAAATATTCTGAAAAAGGAAATTATTTACTTACTATTTAACTCTGTGTATGTATATGCCCACGTTCATCTGAGAGCACATGTGTGCATGTATATCATATGATGGCCAGAGGCCAATGTGGGGTGGCTTCCTCAGTCACTCTCCATACTACTTTTTGGAGACAGGGTTTTTCACTGAACTCAGAACTAAGTGATTTGGCTAGACTGACCAGCATGAGAACTCCAGGAGTTCCTGTCTCCATCTCCCCAGTACTGAGACTAAGCTATGCTTTGCTACCCCAGGCTTTTTACATGGGTTCTGGGGACAGAATGCAGATCTTTATCCTTATAAAGCGAGCACTTTGCCAAATGAGCCGTCATCTCGGCCTCCACCATTTTTTTAAACTGGAGAAACACCATACACCGTGTACCTACTGTGTGCCATGTGTGCCCACTGTGTGCTCTATCCCCTGAACCTGGCCTCTCCTCATTGCTGCATGATGCCCCACTCTTGGCATATGCTGCAGTTTGTGGGTGGCAACTTTGCCATGTGCATGTAGAGCATAGTGTTAGCATGGGCTGGGCTGAGTGTTTGAAAACAGACACCTACTGCAAGCCGTCTCCTCACTGTTTTTACCAGGTGTTCTTTCAGGGCTAAGCTTTGTGCAAAGGCTGAAGAGTGATACAGGGCCTCCTGGTACAGTGGTGGGAGTTGAATGCTTCAGAAGGGAAACTCTTTGTTGCGTGGCATTGTCTGATTTCTAAAGAGCGTCTTTGGTTCTAGGAAGTGAGCATTTCAGACTTTTGCCTTGGCCTGTGGTAGCTGATTCAGGCCCTTTGAAGCTCACTTGGACCCCTGTGGAAAGCAGGTCTCTGGTGGGTTCCAGTCCACAGGAAACCCTGTTGGCATCTGTAACCGGGGACATGGGTTTCCCCTTGAGGATCAGGCCATTCCTCTGAGCCAACACACAGCATCCTCTAAAGCTTAAGTGAGGTATGAACCCATGCATTTAGGTTCGTAAGGAAAGCAACTCCTTAGGAATCTTGTATGGTTACACTTCCTTTTTGTCTCTGAGACTCCTACACCCACATTGTAGTTAGAACGGTTGGTGAAAAATTTCTTCTCTCTCTCTCTCTCTCTCTCTCTCTCTCTCTCTCTCTCTCTCTCTCTCTTTCTCTCTCTCTCTCTTACTTCCAGCCTCTCATTGCATGAGTTTTCCCAATAGAAACTGTGGCTGAGCGAGAACAGATCATGGCTCTAGGTGAATTGTGACAGGGATGGCTGGAAATTTTCCAAACTATTTGCTTTTTGCTACATTTTTTCCCTCAAGAAGAAAGAAGAGATGAGTTAATAGTGAGCTGCCGCTTGGGAAGGTGAAGGAGAGAAATCCAGGTGTGAACCGAGATGAATGAGGAGAGATGAGGATGCCTTTACTCCAGAAGGTGTGGAGTGGGTAGGACCGCTCTCTTAATCCCAAGGAGGGATGTGGATTCTGGAGCAAGCTGATTCTGGGTGGGTCACTGAGACCAAGCTTTCTTCTGTTCTTCTACTTAAATGAAGTAGGGAGGGGTAGGAGCCTTCCAGGACCTGCTCCTGGGTGCTTGGGGGGAATTGTGCTGCCCAGTGACTGTGAAGAGTGTTGGAAAGCTACCTGGACAGAATGTCCTCCAGACAACCCTTAAATGACCTTGGGCATGTAAGTGGTAACTGCTATTTTCTTCCTCGCTTCCCCAAGAGGATTTTAGACTAATTATCTTGAAACTTCACCTTACCTAAGACCTCTGGGGATGTTTAGTACTGATGTTGTACTCTTTCTGCACATACTCCCCTGCCCTTCCCTGATTTCTGAATCCATAATTCTAGAGTGTGAGCTGAAGAAGCTGCAGGTCCCTTAGTACCACAGGGATTGCTGTTTCTTTAGAGTCTCACTGTGCAGGCAAGGCGAGCCTCTAACTTGTGAGCCTCCCACATGTGAGTGCTGGGACCAGACATGCCAACCAACAGGCCAGGCAAGGCTAATATCAGCTGCTCCTAGGCTGCCATAGGAAAATGAGCCTTTAAAGAAAAATACATGCTGGGCTCTGCAAGGCCACCCTAGTGTGAAGATTGCTTTTAATATTATAATGAGGAATGATTGTGTCTTTATTGCCCATTGTTTTCTTCTTAAAAATGCTTCTAATTAAACAATTTTAAAATTAATTAATTAATTAATTGTCTACAGATGTATGTGTGCGTGCAGGTGTGTGTGTGTGTGTGTGTGTGTGTGTGTGTGTGTGTATCTGTGTGTGTATCCATGTGCCACAGCATGTGTAAGGTCATAGGACAACATGCAGGGGTCTGTTCTTTTCTTCTACCAATTGCAGGTCTTGGGAACTGAACTCCGGTCCTCTGGCTTGAGGGCAAGCTCCTTTACCTGCTGAGCCATCTTGCCTGCCTCTCCTATTGTTTTCTTAGTGCAACCACTAAGTTTGAGACAAGCGGAGGAAGTCCAAGTGAGAGGGGACTCTTTGTATTCTCAACTGAATAGATGGCATCAACTTGAACCGTTACCAGGTGGTTTATTTATTACTCCTTATGGTTTCTGAGCAATCAAATTATCACTTGTTCACTTAAAACATAACAAATCATGCTGCTGCATGTGGGACAAACCCTAGAGAGATGAGTCTCTTTTCCACTCTCCCCATGGGGTCTATGACTTCTTAGGTCTGGAGTGGGTATGAGGGTCACAGGTCTGTCCTGATTTTTCTACAAATTCTTCAGATGATCCTAGTGACTAAGAGAGACCTTTCTGATGCCACCATCATTCAGGCTCAGGTAATAACCTGACTGCGGGTGAGAGTGTAGGTCATTGGTACCTTTGCAACCTCGTATGTGCAAGACCCTGGCTTAGAGCCGCACAGTTGTGGGGAAATGAAACTGAGTTTAACTCATATTTTCATCTAAAATCCATTAAAAAAACATCTGTGCCAAGTTTCAGATATGACTCACAGGGAGTTTGCTGTAGTGTAGTCAACAAAAGCCACTCAGAGCTGATGGAGTCACCGGCAGGAGGGAGGACCCCTGGGTGGTACTCATAGGGAGGCTCAAAGGAAACTGCCCTTTCTCTCCCCTTACTGCTCTGTGAATGCTAGAACCAGGAGGAAGGGCCTTGCTAACTGGCCCCTGTCCTTAGCCCTGGAAAGCAGGTTGATGGGAGGCCCCATGAGAGTCCCCAGACTTGACTTCTTATGTGCTGAAGTTGCTGGTGACACAGCCTCAAACTGCACCAAGGAAGCCCAGGAAGATGGCCGACCCTCCAGTGACGATTGCTGGTGACATGCTCAGCAGACTGCTAATTCTTAGTTTCTGCTGGCTTCCACAAGGGAGCCCAAAGATGCCCTTTGTGTAAGCGGTCACAGGGGGAGGTATAGAGCCCCCGGGATTTGCAGAGTCACGATCTGTCTCAGGGCACCCTCCTAGTCCTTACCTTGCTGCCTATGTGAGGATGTGTGCTCTGCAGACCTTGAGAACAAGTGTGGATTCCCTTCACTATAGGAACACCAAGAACAGCAGTGAACCTGGGTACCTGGAAGAGCATGACAAAGATTCTAGACGATGTTCCCACTCAGAAACTTTTACTACTGATATCATAGGCCTGTGCACGTGTGGGTTCATTTGAACACACGTGTGTATGAATGTGTTTTAAGGCATCTGTGTATGTACCTGTGTATTCCCTTTTAAAGAACAAAATTGAGTTCACACCACTTTGTAACTATCTTTTTCTGTTAACCTACTGTCAATACATTTTTAGTATAACTTCTTTATGTTATTTTGGAGCATTAAAAAAATGTACCACAGAACCATGTTTTGCTCATGAACTCTTTGAAGACTCCTTGTCCCCAAATACTTAAGCATGCGTTTCTAACAGACAGGGAAAATCTATAGCACTATCCTATAACACTATATAATACATTGGTTCCTAAGCTCCAATGGGTTTCAATATTTGTCTCAACAATGTCCCCTGTAGCAAAAAATTCTGCATCAAAATCGTGTTTCTCACTCTGGCATCATGTCACTCACACCAGAGATTTCTTTAGTCACCATCTACCTCCAGTGACCTTGACTCCTTCTGTGGGTGTGCGGTCATATGTGTGTACATGTAGGACGTGTACATATGGAGCTCAGAGTTGGTGTCAGGCATCTTCCTCAATCTCTCCATTGTATTTTTTGAGGAAGGATCCCTCACTGTACCTAGCTTACTGACTCATCTAGAGATCTACTCTGTCCCTACTGCTAGCCTTACAGGT
The DNA here is from genome assembly GCA_902168415.1 of Peromyscus melanophrys. Lineage (NCBI taxonomy): Eukaryota > Metazoa > Chordata > Mammalia > Rodentia > Cricetidae > Peromyscus > Peromyscus melanophrys. Next base: position 74,772 of record CABHPR010153695.1, on the reverse strand, counting down.
ACCCACGGCTCTGCCTGGCTCTGAACTTAGGTCCCATGCTTGTGTGGCAACCAGTTTACCAGCTGGGCATTTCCCCAGCCCTGGCCCTGGCTTCTCTGACGATGACAGGTCAGGTGCTTATTTTGTCTTGTGTCCCTCACTTTGGGTTTGTTTCATGACCTCCTGATTGAATTCCAGCAAGGCATCTTCACCAGAGACTTAGGGAAGTGCGGCTGTTTGCAGCCTTGTGGGCGGCGCAATTTAATCTTGTTCCCATTCCTTGTGATAAGCCTCTGACGGTCAAGGTGGAGCCTCCAGGTTGACTACAGCTGTTGGTCCCTCCATCCTCTTAGAATTAAGATACCTCTGACAGCAGGTCTTTGTGGCTACACGAACGTCCCATCTTCCACCAAACCATGCACTCACCTGCCTGTTTAGATTTGTGTTCTTCTGGCGTCTGAGTTTATTCATTGGCTATAATCCATGGCTACCATTATTGGTTTAAAATTTCAGATAGTTTCAGTTTGATCAGAGGAGCCCTTTAGTTTAGTTTCAATTTACAAAACACATTTCCATCCTTGAGCATGACTCTGTGCTCAGCTTGTGCATCTTCTTCTTTCCTAGCACAGGCAATAGCTGTTTCTCCATGGCACTGGCCCCTTTTGTGGGATTGGTATTCAGAAGCTAAGACTCTGGAGATAGATGTGCTCCTTTTTACTGGCATTGGTGCCCATGAGGACTCTCTGTGGACAATCCAGGGAGAATCATGATGTATAATACACACCCACGACCACCCATCCATCTCTCCATCCAAACTGAATTTCCCTCTCTGCCTTTCAGTTCCAGGTCATCTTCGTTGTCTCTCTTTCTATGTCTACACTCCACTTTTTGGAAATAAAGAAGTGTGCCCCACTCTGCAGTCAGTCTCCCGTCTTTGTCTCCATCAGGGGCTTCTTTTCTCCACCCACAATGCACTTCTTCCTGCTGACAGTGTGAATGCCTTCTTCAGCTTCTGAATGCAACCCTGGCTTTGCATTTCTTCCCTTATGCAAACACCCTTCTCACTGTTGGGCTTCAGCCTCCCTGTGTGTACGTGTGCATGTGAGTGTGCGTGTGCGTGTGCGTGTGCGTGTGTGTGTGTGTGTGTGTGTGTGTGTGTGTGTGTGATGCCTAGTGGATCCCTTGTTAACCTATGTTGGCACCAACAATGCAGTGGGCTCACACACACACACACACACACACACACACACACACACACCCCAACCCTACATACCTGCCTTGTGTATGTGCTTCGTACAACTTTATTATCCAATTTATCTGTGTGTGTTTCCCTTGATGCATCTCCATCTTTTAAATGAGGCCTCCATCATTAGGTGGCTTTTTTTCTTTCTCTCATCAACACAACCCTTGACACAGTAGGGGTTATATTAATTAGGGATCTCTGGAGGAACAGAACCAACAGGAGATGAACCTCTAAAAGGATTTATTCTAGATCTTGGAGGACATGATTATGGAAGCTGAAAAGTCTGATGACATGCCATCTGTGAGCTGGAGCCTGGGAAACGACTGAGTAGATAGAAGGCAGCAAGACAAAGAGCTGATGGCACAGAGTCCCATCTGAGTCTTCAGGCCTGAAGATCAGGACATGCAGGGCAGCAGGCACAGGGGTCGACAGGACATGGAGGTCAGCAGGACATGGAGGTCAGCAGGACATGGAGGTCAGCAGCACATGCAGGGCAGCAGGACATGGAGGGCAGCAGAAGATGAGGGTTCTGGCTCAGAGCCAGGCAGAGAGTGAATCCAACTTTTCTCCATTCTCTCTTCCTATGCAGGTCCTCAAGGGCTTGGTTGCTGCCTGTCTCACTGGCAGGGGCCTTCTGCTTTACTCAGTCCACCAATCCAGAGTCTCATCTGGCTAAGCCAGAGAGTTGAGTACCCCTTGTCTTTCTCAAGTTGATTCAGAGTACGAAGACCCACAGGGGTCAATCATCAAGCTCTGATCAAAGGAAGGCGTTCTGAAGCTGTTAGTTTAATGTACAAATCCCCACTCTTATCATCAGGTAGCCTTCAAGACTGAGGTAGACCATTTAGCATCTGTTGTAGCATTTAGCACTTCTTGTGAAAATCATTCATGCTGTCCACTAATATATCAGACTCTCTCCATTCCAGACACACAGGTAGGCCACGTAACAAGAATATGGCCACATAACATCCTGGTAAAACAGGAGCAAAAGTGATCTGTGCCACTTCTAGGAAGGCACAGGGGGCACAATTTGCATTATTTCATCATTTTTTTCTCTGAAGACCACGGTAAACATATACTGAAATATCTGAGTGTTAGTAAACATACCCCCTGCCCCCCACTGACTTGTGTTGGGTGTCCATTGCGAGCCAAAATAAACACTTGATGCAATCAGCAGAGAAACCCCTATTTTGTTGCTGCTACAGCTGGTGTGTGTCCTAGTCCTAACCCATCCAGGTGACACATGGCTTCAAATGGGGATGATAGAGTAACTCTTCATTCCCTTTGACCCATAGGAAATACCTTGTCGATGAACAGGGAACTCACATGTGACCTTTCTAGGAGCAAGGAGTGAAGGACCAAGTATGAACAGGTTGTGAATTTTCTTCAGGCACATAAGGAATCCAACCAGGTGGTACCATGACTCCTTACATGATGTACACTAAGAGCCATGTTCCACACAGCAGCTGACAGGCTACATGACTCACCAAGCCTCATTCCCTCCTCTAATGTCTGTGATTCCCAAAATGAGGAAGGATGTTCAGTTCATTAATGCCCTCTTTAAGAGATGACCCGTGACTCTGCAGCAGCTTTGTCTCCTTGCTGTGTCTTGGTGATTAATGCCTTAAGTCCTTGTTCGTGTGACTTGGACAAGGCCAAAGGTCACACCTGGGGACACTAACTTACCAGACCAGTTCCTTTGGGTAGGTGGAGTAACCTACTTTGTCTGAGTGGTCTTGGCTCAAGGTCTCACAATAGGCTCAGTCAAGTTCTCAGCCAAAGTCACGGTTTTGTCTGAAGCTCCACCAAGGAGGAATCGATTTCCAAACCTATGTGGTTGATGACAAAATTCATTCCTTGACATATACCTGTGGACCAGAAGCCTCAGTTCTTCCTCAATAGTTGACATAAAGTTGGTTCCAGTTACATGGAGCTTCTCCACTACAGCAGCTTGCTTTGTCAACGTGTGCCCACCAAAGTGGCAGTGGATGTCCAGCAAATCAAGTGCTAGCTAAACATTGTTTCTTTATTATGTTCTAGTCATTAGAAGCAAGTCACTTGGTACAGCTGTCACTGGAATGACGATATTACACAAGAAAAGGTAAGGGCCTGGGAATCACTGGGGGCATTAATAAAGGAAAATTCACTGCCGGACAAAGTAAACTGAGAAAGACAAACACTTTAAGAAGATAGACACCCAAGGTAAACCGTCACAAGAGAACTCTCATCAATCCAAGGGTAACGACAACTGGACTTTTAAATGTACACAGAGTTACCCTAGTTTTAAGACTGAATCATTAGGGAAATCAAAGATACCTTAGACATCAGGAGGACCAGTTTGGACAATACAGCCTACATGTTATAACTAATGAAATTTCACTGACAGTAAATTAGAATTACTTTCATTACTGTGTTTAAGTTCAATGACAAATTTTCACATATTGGTTGGATTTTAATCCTATTGGTCTTTTCCTAAGGGCACATTTTATACTGGGGATAATTAGTTTGGGTTAATCGTATGACCAAAGTCAGGACTCTCACTCAGAAAGAGATCACAGAGATCAGGAGGAGTGGTTTATTAAGTCTTTGGCATGAAGGAGATTGGATTTGTAGGTTGTGAATGGTCCATGAATTTCCAGGAGGTTCTCCCTGATGCAAGTTCCTTCCTTCCTTCCTTCCTTCCTTCCTTCCTTCCTTCCTTCCTTCCTTCCTTCCTTCCTTCCTTCCTTCCTTCCTTCCTTC
>CABHPR010153695.1:0-44809 GCA_902168415.1 Peromyscus melanophrys | reverse complement strand
GTGTGTGTGTGTGTGTGTGTGTGTGTGTGTGTGTGTGTGTGTGTGTGGTGTACAAGCCTATGCCAGGGGCCAACCTCAGATGTCATTCCTCAGGCTCTGTCTACCTTAGATTTTTAAGAAAAAGCCTCTCACTGGCCTGGCCTGGAGTTCACCTTGTAGCGTAGGCTGACTGACTATTATGCTCCAAGTGTCTACCTCTCTCCATGGCCCATAGTGTGGGTACTACAACCCACCAGTGCCTGTTACATGGATTCTGGGAATTGATTTGAGACCCTCGCTGTATTTTTCCATTGTGTTGCTTTGTTGGGGTCTGTTCACTCACTTTACAGATCCACTCATCTGAAGTCAGACCCCAGGTAGTTTAAATGCCAGCTTTGAGGCTCATTGGCTGTGTGGCTTCCAGCAAGTGTTGTCATCTCTGTGACTTCTTTATCCATGGACCATCTTCACCACCTCTGGGGCTCTGCCAAGATGAACCAGAATGATGGGTATAGAGCGGTTGGCTTCATAGGGATGTAGGGACCCTAGCCAGCATCACCTGTGCTGACTCCACAGGCTCGGGGAGGAAGGGGTGTCACTCTCATGTTGTTCTATTCTTATTCTTCCTAAAATCTGAACTCCAGGGAAATATCAACACTCCGCTCTCTCCCTCCCTCCCTCCCTCTCTTCCTTCTTTTCTTATGTCTTAAAGGTTTTTATTTCACACTGAATTCTTTTCCAGGCCTTAGGGATATAGCTTGACCAAAACATTTCATCACTCTCTTGCCCATTTGAATGTCTCAAAGTTCTACACTCCATCTCAGGTGCCTGGGAAATAACTGTTGACACTGTAGCCTAGACTCTTCTGTGGGCCACATGACAGCCGGGCTGCAGAACACGTGCATGTTATAGACATTAGGTAGGACATTTGTCGGGAGGGGCAGTGTCACCATGAAAAATAAGGCCACATTGGAGGTCAGAAAGGTGTGGGAAACTGCCTTTTAAAAGATGTCCAGTCTGGAAAGACCCACTGTGGAAGCAACCTTTCAACAGGGCTAGGACTGTGGTGGGCCTAGGCAGTGCTGTGGGTGGAAGAGGCAATTAATCCAAAGCCCTGCTCTGGGAGTGGACTTTGGTGTTTCAAAGTGTCTGTGTGGGTACCTGGAAGCCTCAGGATCCTCTGGCAGTGCCGCAGACAAACAACACCTCAACAAATGCCTTCCTGGAGGGATTCTGTAAAAGACAGGCAGCTGGGGTTTGGCGGGTGTGCCAGAGCTTGCTAGCCCCTCCGTTTCTTCCCCGCTTCCTCCTCCTTCTCTTCTTCCTCCTTCTTCTGCCTTTTGATTATAAAAAATTTGGGAAAAATGTGTAGATATGGAAATTATTACATTAAGTAAGGAAATCCAGACCAGAAGACAAATCCTGCATGCTCTCTCTCACACTTAGATCCTAGCTTTAATGTTTATGCATGTATGCCTGTGGCTTTAAGTCCTGGAACTAGAAGGAAATGGGGACCGTGATGAGTGGGGAAGATGGGCTGAGGAAGGGGTGGTGTGGAAGGGCACAGGTGTTGGGGGGAGGGGCTTGGGGAGAAGAAGAGGGGGGAGATCAATGACAACCAGAATGACAGAGTGAAACTTAATACTTTGTATAATAATTGTGAAAAAAGTAAAAACAGACCAAAAGGCAACCGTGCCGCCCAGGGCTGTGCTTTGGGATTGGAAGAGGCAGCTGGAAGAAAGCGTAAATCACAGAACTGTCAGCAGTATCAAGACAAGTGTCCCTGGAGCCCGCCGCCCTGTCCCCACTTGACTCTGCTTCAACAATGGCTACTGGCAGAGCGTCTGCCCACCCGCTCTCACGGGTCGGATTCCTTATCATGTGAAGGGCCATCTCTGGTTTGGAGAGACCTTTGTTATAAACACGCTTGATAAAACATTCTTGCCACCCCCCCCCCCAACACACCAAATTCCAAAAAAGAATGAATCATGTTTGTGGGACACCTCCATAAAATGTTTCAGGAAAATAACTTTTCTGTTCAGACCAGACTGCTCAGGAGCACAGTGAGTTCCTGGGCCCTGTCAGGAAAAGTGGGTTGACCACTGGCTTGTGGTGACCCTGATCTCGTATGTTTCAAGTGTACTTCCTGTGTGAAGCACAAACAAATCATGAGAACAGTCCAGGAACTCACCTTCCAGTTTCTTTTGTCGAGAAGGTGAGAGGACCCTCATCATGGGAACTCTGAATTGAAATGTTAACAGGTTGGTGAGGTGAAGGTTTGGGGTGCCCAAAGGCACCCAGCGAACTGTTTTACATCCTCCATGCTTCTGATTCAAACAGGCCTGTCAAGTGGTGTGTAGTAGGAACTTAATAAATGGTGATGAAGTAGAAGGGTGTTCTCAGAGTAAAATAAATTATTAAGCTTCTGCCAGATGTAAGCCATTAGGAAGCCTACAGGACATTCAGATGTGATAGGGTGTAGAACCTCCCCAGGGAGGCAGTGACACACATCTAATTACCACACAAGCAATATGCTACCATGGTGGTTCATTAGTTGGATGGGTGACCCAGCAAACACAAATTATATGCCTGCTGTGTGGAAGCCACTACGGTTCTAGAAATCTCCTGTGAGTGACAGAGTCATTGTGCCCCAGTTTCTCAGAGCTCAATTCAGTGGAGTCATTAGAACAGTGCCCAGAGTGGTGGGTAATGGTGCTGGTCCCCAGGCAGATGGGCCAAGGAAGGCCTTCACGGTGGGTCATGGAAGCTACTGGAAGGCCTGGTTTTGGCAGCAGCTAGCTTGAACGATCTCAGCAGGCCCTGTACCATAAGGGTTCACCTTAGTTTGTCTGGGACCTGGCCCTGGAGTGATGAGACTTGGGGATGGCCTGGCACAGGAGGTTCATGAGAATAAGGATTTGGTTTTAATTGTCGGCCTAGATGATATGAACATACCTAGAGGGGATTCCTTTCAGTTAGGGAGGGCCTTTCAGAATGCAGGAGGCCAAGGCGAAATGTTTTGCAGAAATCAAATATTTATAAAATTACCGATATCTACTGAGCGGCTAGTAGTCAGATCAGTTTAATATCTTTACCCCATGAGCTGTTTTTATCATTATTGTCTATTTATAATCAGTGATTATTTATGGTTACTTACAGTAGGATTGCTTTGTGAGTTAAATTTGGGTTTACAGACTGCTGAGAAACGGACAGGCATAAAAATTTGGGTTTACAGACTGCTGAGAAACGGACAGGCATACACCAATGCTGTAGCACTATGGACGTGGATTGAGCAGGTGGGATCATAGAGGTGGGAGGTAAGTGTGCAGAGTCTGAACTGAACAGAAGTAGTTTCATCCCTGGCATTGGCAGCCCCACCCTGTTTCTCTGCATTCATCTTTATTTGATAGACATGGGAAGCCTCTGAGTGCTAAACCTTGGCCAGGTCCTTGCAGAGAAAGGAGAGAGAGCAGTCTACATTTCAGAGGTGCCAGCATTTCAGGGGGATCCCAGCCAAGGCTATTTTAACAACCACTAAGCCCTTTATTTGGATGTGTTCCTACATCTCCAGTAACCTCCTGGGAGTTCCCACCTGTATATCCTTCTGGAACCTCCAACTAGACAGGTAGAGGAACAGATTCATGGCTGACTTCTATCCTCCAGCCAGTACCTCCTCCCGACTTGCTCTATACTACTCTTAGCTGCCGACCACAGACTTGGAGAATTCTGACTCATTCATCTCCATCACCTTCTAAATGAATCTAGTTTCATTCATTCTGAATGAACGCCTTATTAAATTGTCCCCTGGAGGGTGTCTGGTATCTTCCCTCCCTCCCTCCCACTCTCCTTCCCACCCCCCCTCCCTCCCTCCCTCCCTCCCTCCCTCCATCCCTCCCCACGGTGGCCATATTACCCTAGGCTGTCACCTGATCTAGCCCTCTGTCTACAGCTGCCTACCCTCCCTCTTCCCCTCATGCCACTCCCATGTGCATTTTTAATCCAGATAAACTGAACTCTTGCCTCTTCTCTATCAATTCTGCCAAGAGGTGGCTAGGGAGGGGGACCAATTACCTTTTTATAATTTCTGATAGGTTCATGGACTTACATAAGGAAACCATCTTAGTCAAAATAGAGTGATTGCATGAGGACCCAGCCTAAGACCCATTCTCTTAGACAGACATCCCGATAGCTCGCTCTGTTTTCTCATGGAGAAAGTTTGGACTTTTGTTATCATCATTGTTGTGATGAAACACCTGTCAGGGAGCAATATGAGAGGGGAAAGGGCTTACTCTGGTTTACAGTTTGAGACAATACTGTTCATTATGGAGGACAGGGTGGCTGGCTGGGGGTCCATGGTGACAGAAGAAGCTGCTAGTCACATCGCATCTATAGTCAGGAAACAGAGAGGTAACAGGAAGTGGGCTAGGCTATCAAGACCCACCCCCAGTGACCTACTTCCTCTAGTGTAGCTCCACCTCCTGTAGCTTCCACAACCATCCCAAACAGAGCCACCAGCTGGAACCCAAGTGTTCAAACACATAAGCCTATGGGGGCCACACTTCACATTTAGACCACAGCACGAGTCAACCTCACATTTTGGCATCCTTCGAGCACACCAAGAAAGTGCTTTCTCTCTGGATCAAATTCACTTCCTTCTCTTCATTTGGAATGCTCTGTTCATTAATTTGTGTTCTTGTTAATCCCATAATGATCCAGTATGGAAGAAATACTTCAGCTGTAAACTCAGAAGAGGTCAGGGATGTTGGAACATTGCTTCCTCCTTTACTCGTATGTAGAAACTGATTTTAAGATAGAAAATTTTGAGCAGCTAAGCAGTATGCATTTTTTTTTAACTTCTTCTGTGGCCTGCTTCCTCCCCCCTCCCCGAGTTAATTTGCATTAGGATGCATCTGTCAATCAAGCATGCCTAAGGTCTTGGACCACTTACTGGCCTTAGTAAAAAAGGTGGAAAGGCAGACATCATTTGTTTGCCTCTGGCTGGTAAGATTTCTGAGGTTTGGTGAGCAGTACAAGCTATCCCACAAAGTCTCAGTTTGTCACTACTTAGGGAAAGAATTTAATGATCTCAAATTGACCAAGGCTTTCCAGGACAAACTGGGAGAAGAGCTCTTTGAATAGAAGGTAGAGATAGTTGCAGCTTTCTGGTCTGAGGAAAGAGTCGCTTTCCTCCTCTGTACCCTCAAGGAGAGTCAAGTGAGGGAAGGATTGAGTCAGGAGAGGCAAGGGCACACAGGACAGCCCTAGAGGCTTGGATCTATGTCTCAATCCAAGTTCAAGCTGACCTAGGAAGAGATCAGTGCTCTTGGGTGCAGAAGATACTAGAGCAGTAATCAAATATCTTGATTTTTGGTAGATAAATGGGCTCTTTCCTTTTATTTTGTTTATTTGAAATGATCTCATGTAGCCTAGATTCTCCATTTCTTCATGAAGTCAAGGGTGATCTGGAACTTATGATTCTCTAGTTTCCATCTCTCAAGTGCTAGGATTATAGACATGGACCTCCGCACTTGGGGTGGGCCTTTACTTTTTAACAATATTCCAGTGTCATAAACTCCACAGTGGAAGTGGTTTTGAGTAGTTTTTAATGAATTTTGCTCTGTCTTAGTATAGCATATGTCCACAAAACCATTACAGAATTTTCAAGAGCTTACCATGTCTATTTTTATAACTTAAGTCATGTCACTGCTTTCAAACTCAGAGCATCAAGCCATTTGCTTGAATTACTCATGAGAAGTCCAACTGGTCAACCCATCATAACTAACGAACATGATTTAACACTTAAACTAGCATGTAAATACCATGACTTATGGCTTTACTCTAGAGACTTTTTTTTCCTTCATAAAACAGTTTCTTCAAGGTCAAAGTGGATGGTGTTTAATTCAATGCCTTTTACAAAGCACTCTTCCCTTCCCATTAAAATGCTAAATGTCATCACAGAAATTCATAAATATGTTTCAAATCTATTCTACAATGTTTTTGCATCTTAACTGAGTATCAGATGTTGAGATCATCTGGGTCAACAGCCATAACCAAGACCCAGAAGTTTCCATTTTCTTTATATGCATGAGTCGTAGATTTTGTGCTTATGATATGTGATGCCAAGATAATAAGCTTTTCTCTAGTGGGAGGGGCCTCATTAAGAGGGTGTGGCTAAGGAAGGCTATACTGGAGCCAGGAATGCTTTGAGAGTGAAAGGGGTCAAGTATGGAAACACTCCAGGAGAAAGAGACTCTGGCAGGAAATGGGCAAAAAAGAGGAAACTCCTGTGATTGCCACATCTGCTGAGTGGTGGAGGGATTTGGACATGATTTGGAGTTACACGGGTCCTGATCTTACAGGGGATGAGGGGTTTGAACCTAAGTATATCAAGATGCCATCAAAGGATTAACATCTGCAAATGGCACTTCAGTAGAGAGGAGGCAAGGACGGAAGGTGAGATGGATGAGGAAGTCCTATCCTAGACCAGGTGAGAGGTGACCAGCTTGGGGGCAGTGTAGATAAAGGAAGAGGTGGATTGGAGAAAAATGCTAGGGGTCACACCAATAGGGTCTGTGAGTACGAGGAATTGTAGAGATAATAGGGAGCCATCAGCCAAGAGTAACTCTCACTCTGCTACCTTTAGAACATTAATGCCACTTACTAAGCTTGGAAAATGGAAGAGAAGTATTGGGAGAGAAAAATCAAAGGTTCATGGGAACATTCTGAAATGGGCAGGCTTCACCACAGTGAGGATGCTGCAGAACCCATAAAAGAGGTTTGGGTTATCTGGACAAAAGAGGGAGCTTTGGTTGTCAAGCTATGACACCTGAGGCCATGAGTATGGGCATGACCATCCAGGAAAGAGAAGACATTTCTACTGAGGGTCTGTGTATGTGGGTTCAAAGCCACCTATGTGGATGCAAGCTGACCTGTGCTTTAGGGCTCTGGAAGCAGGGCTTGAAAGAGGTGTGAGGCCTCATGTAATTCCCAGGAGGGATTAAGAGGAAGATAATGGAACTGGAGAATATCAAGCTAAGTGAAATAAGCCTGACTCAAAGGCGCACATCATATTGTTGTCCCAGATGATTTAATAGACATTATATTTCTATATATTATAAACATATGGCATGAAAATAGAAAGGGCAATCATTGGGAAGGAAAGGGAGCTGGGGAGTAAGTGAGAGTTTAGTAGGGTGATCAGAGCAGAGTAGAAGATCTATGTACATGATGCTGAAATAAATTATTTTGTTTGCTTGTTAAAAAAGAAAAAGAGAGCTGGGGAGATGGCTCAGTGGGAAAGCACTTTCTGAATAAGTAGAAGGACCTTAGTTCAGATCTCCAGAACTCACATAAAATGCCAGCTGTGGCAGTGGGTGTCTGTAACCTCACTAGTGGACAGGTGGGTGGATGATGGAGACAGATGGCTGCTGGGAGCTCACTGGCCAGCCAGTCTAGCCAAGACAGTGAGCTCCTGGTTCAGTGAGAGACCCTGTCTAAAAAAATGTGGAGAGTGACAGAGTAAGCCACCTGAAGTTGACCTCTGGCCTCCACACAAGCACAAAGAGGCAAGATTATGGGCACACACATGTGTTCACATATACATACATCACTCAGACAAATAAAAATTTTAAAAATCTAAAAAAATACAAAGTGAACTTTACTTTGAATAAAATAAAGGAGGCAACTTGTAGGGGTGGAGCCAGCTAGCACCCATAAAGTGGGCGATCTGGGGCATGTGCAGCTGTCCACATGGCATGAGCCCAGAAAAACCATGTGCTGGGTGTTGTGCTGTCTCATTCAGGGTATTTCTACCATGAAGGTCATGCTTCAAGGATTTTATGTAGAATGCAGATTCCATCTGGGTGAAGGTATTACATGTAAAACAACAGCACTCATCAGTGTCATTGTGAAATTTTTTATGAAGAGAAAAGAAAGTTGATGATAATTTCTTCACAAGATACAACAATTCTGGCAGGCCTGTTTGTACATAGGGAGATCGTTCAATGGAGTGATGGTGTTCTGAGGAAAGATAATTGCATTGTGTGGGACACCACCAGCTAAATGCAGTAAGATAAAAAAAGAAAAAAGAAAAATTAAATCAGCAAAAAAAAAAAAATTCAGTCTATCAACCTGTTTCTCCCCCTTTGTTTTATACTGTGGAAAGGGCCCAGGTTTCTTTTTCTCTTTATTGCTGTTTGCCTTAGCACTGTGCACAATACACAGGTTACTTTTAGTTGCCTTCAGTGTTGTTAATTTTTAATTGCATAAGTAATTCGTGACCAGCATTTGTGTTTTTTGTTACAAAATTAAAATATAGAAGATGTGTGTAGCTGCTTTTTCTATTCCAAATTCAGTTTAGTGCTTATACCATAGGTGGTGGTGTGTGTGTACTCACAAGACTTGCGTGTGTGTGTGTGTGTGTGTGTGTGTGTGTGTGTGTGTATGTGTTTCATGTTCCTATATGTATATAACTGTATGGAGGTCAACCTTAAGTGTTTTTCTCAGTTGACATCTACCTTGTTTGTTTTTTCAGACTTTGAACATTATTTTTAATTGTGTTTGTGTGTAGGTATGTACACAGTAGTTCAGGTGCCTGCAGAGACCAGAGGCATTGGATGCCTGCAGCTGGAGTTACAGGCAGTTGTGAGCTGCTGGATGTGGGTGCTGGATACTAAATTTAAGTTCTCACTCTTAACCACTGAGCCATCTCTCTAGTACCCACCATGTTTTTGGAGACAGAGTCTCTCAGTTGGACCTGGGATCATCAATTAGTCTAAGTTAGCAGACCATCAAGCCCTGAGGGTCCTCTGGTCTCTGCCTCCTCAGCTCCTCAGCATTGTGATTATAAGCACATGCCATCATACTAGCATTTTTGTGTGAGTTCTGGGGACCAAACTCTGGTCCTCCTGTTTGCAAGGCAAGCACTTTACCTACCAACTCATCTTTCCAGCTCTCACAAGACATTCTAAAAGGACATTTTCTTGTAGCTGTTGGAAAGAGACAGAGAAATACATGTTGTGTATTCTTTTACCCATGTTGCTGTCACTTGGGTTTTCTGTTTAAGTGTGTGTCCCACAAGCCTCGCTGCGCCAGAGCACACCAAGCTGCTGCAGGACATCCTTTTCCCATCTCTCCTAGCAGTCTGTGTTTTGCAGAATTCAGTGACTTTGTCATTCTGTGCTGATGGATTTCCTAATCTTTTACCACTACAGCCAGGCTGCCCAGACTATCTCGCAGGCTTCTCCTGTGTTCCACATGACCTTTCCCAAGAGAATGTTCTCTTCTGTTTTATTTTTTTCCCCTCAGATGAGTTTTATTTCTGTACACTGATTCATTCTTTCTTCTTTCTGCTTCTTCTCAGTTACAAGGTCTCAAACTATGTAGTTCTGGCTGGCCTCCTGCCCACGTCTTCTCTGGCTGGGATTACAGGTTCACTCCTAACAAGCATATTCCAGACTTTACTATTGGATCAGGCTTGTGTTCATTATGTTGTTGAATGCATCTGTCATTTGTGAGGTGGGGTCTGCCATCCTGCTAACATCACAGATGAGAGATCAGATGTTCCTCAAGTTCACACAGTTGTCTCAAGAATAAGTGTAACACAGTGGTCAGGTAGGTGACTGGAACTGGCCCAGCACACTGCTGCCTCCACATGTGGTCCTGGGAGCACTGCCTAGAGCTACGGAGAAGGAGAACTCTGAACTCATGGGCCCTAGATTATGTTTGGAGAGTCCTATTCTTCCCTGAGTGGCATGGGACACTACTAAGTTACTCAAGTCCATCCAGCTTCAGCTACCTCATCTGGAAAGCAAAGCCCTGCCTGTATAGTACTTTATCAGAAGGCACATGACTTCTTTGCTATTACAGGGTACCAACAACATGGGTGAACATTGAAAGGGTGAAAATGATCAACATGGACATGTCAGAGTATATCTCTTCACAGGGATTAGACTCTTACTGATGACTATGAATAGAGCCTGAGGGCCAAAACACCCCTCTTCCATGCCTGTGCTTGAGCAGACACAGCAGGCCCCAGTGGAAGTTAGGGTTAGGCTGAAACACCCCTGGCCTGGTGGGTGCCACTATGAGGAAGGAATGGGTGATGGAGAAGTGGGAATGACGGCAGGGCAGAGCCGTGCATGTCGTGTGGAGAGAGGTGAAACTGGAGACTTGATGGATATGATGGTGTGAGAAAGGGATCATGTCGATGGTGGATCATGTTGATGCCCACAGGGTCAGTGGGGTGGTGTGCAGCATCCTGAGCTTAAGCAGGTGCAGACTTAGCCCCTGAACAAGTGCCTGGGGACAGTATTGCCCTAGCTCTAGTCAATGATGGAGGTCTGAGATGAGGAATGGTCCACTTTCTATATTGGACCTCCTCAAAGGACCACCATGGCCCATGATATTGCTAAGGGCCATGTGTGGGCCAGTGGTCCTGATGTGGCTGAGGACTGGGTTGATGTCCAAGGTCTGTGTTATCACCTAACAACATGTAGATGTTCATAGCCTGCACCATGGCCTGAATCCATGATGTCCATGGGACATACTACCACTGGGGACCATACTGATATGAGTGGGTTGTATTGCTACCTTGGTCCAATGTGATGTTTGGCCAGTGCTGCTGAGGGCCATGTCTGGGTCCAAGGTCCTGCTGAAGCTGGGCTCTGTGTTGATGTCTATGGCCTGTGCTGCCAATGAAGGCCATGCAGATATCTGTGGTCTGTGCTTCTTCCTGAAGCCAGGTCAGTATCAGTGGGCTGTTCAGCCGCTGGGAGCCAAACTGATGTGAGTGGACTTTGCTGCCACCTGGGTCCATGATGATGTCTGGTCCCAGCTGCTACATGAGGGCCATGTCTGGGTCTGAGGTCCTGCTGCAGCTGGAGTCTGTGTTGATGTTTGTGGCCAATGTTATTACAGATGGCCATGTGGATGTTTGTGGTCCATGTGGATGTCCATGAACTGTGTTGCTGCTGGGGCCACCAGAGACTACATTGATGTTTGGGTCTGAGCTGCTAGAGAGGGCCATGTCTGGGTCCTTGTTCTCACTGTGGCTATGATCTGTGTTGATGTCTGTGACCAGTGGCCAGTGTTATCACCAAAGGCCAATCGGATGTCCATGGTATATGTAGCAGCCTGAAGCCATGTCAGTATCTGTGGTTCATTGCTGCATGTGAGGGCCTTATCTGGGTCCATGACCCTACTGCAACTTGGAGCCCTGTTTGTGGTCTGTGCTGTTGCCAGAAACCATGTGGAAGGGCATGATCCATGCTCCCATGGACCATAAAGAGCAAGGAAGCTACTTTGGCAGTGATATCCATGACTGCAGACACACAGTTGAGAAAGAGGAACATGGAAGAATTCTGTGACAACCCCTACTTACATCCCAACCCCCTCTCCAAAAAAAAAAAAATAATAGTAACAGCCTAAATAAGAAACAATGGGAGAGAACTCATTAGAAGTGTGATAGGATGCTGAAGTGCTGCTCTCCACAGGAGATGGCTTCCAATAGGGATGTGGGAGGGAAAGGACTGAGTTCTATTGAAAGGTCAGGCCACCAAGAGTTTGACCATGCTCCAGTGAGTATATAGATAACACAAATTGGTCTTGGTTTTTGTCATTGGGGGGAGTGGTCACAAGTGCTGGAGGGTAGACAGGGAAGGACTGGCAATTGAATGTAATAGGGTGTATGATGTGAAATCCCCAAAGAATCAATGAAAATATTATGTTGAAAAAAAAAAAGAATAGAACCTGGAGAGACAGTCTTTCTGAAGCCAGAAGGTCACGGTCTTCTGGATATATTCCCCCCACCTCCCAATTGCTACTGTTCTACGTGTTCCTGCTGTTTTTTTTTTAAAGAGACACTCTAAATTATAGACATTTGCATTATTTTGAATCTTTTCAGAAAATAGGAATTAGATCTCCTTTCCAAGATCTTTAACTAATTTGCCAAATAAAAATGGTTTGGGGGACAGAGGGATGGCTCAACAGTCAATAGCACATATTGAAGACCAGAGTTCAGTCCCCAGCACCCAAGTAGAATGGCTTATAACTGTCTGTGACTCCAGTTCCAGGAGAGCTGACACCCTCTTCTGGTTTCTGAGTGTACCTACACACTCATATACAAAGACTCACGTATAAATAAAAATAAAAATAAAATATATCTTAAGCATGGTGCCTGAGTAGGGGTGAGTTTTAGAGTCTTAATTAGTAGTTAGTGCCAATTAAAAATAACCAATAGCAATTATTTAGTGCCTTCTATGCATCATAAACCATGCTAAAGTTTTACTTAAAGCACAAGGTAGAGAAGTCTTGGTTGCAAGGTCCAAAAGCCACACCTAACCTGCTGCAAGAACAAAAGGTGGTCATTGATTAGTGAAACAAAGTTTCAGTACAGCTGACTTCAGGCATGGCCGCATCCAGACCTCACACTCTGTTAGGGACTCAATCTTAGCCTCTTCAGGGTTTACTCTCAGCTCCTCTGCTTTGCCTCTCACATGACACACATCCTTCCTGTGGTGATATGGCAGCCACTCACTATGAGCTGGCACTGCATTC
This sequence comes from Peromyscus melanophrys, assembly GCA_902168415.1. Classification (NCBI taxonomy): domain Eukaryota; kingdom Metazoa; phylum Chordata; class Mammalia; order Rodentia; family Cricetidae; genus Peromyscus; species Peromyscus melanophrys. The sequence continues at coordinate 32,275 of CABHPR010153695.1, read as the reverse complement.
TTTTGATAATTTAAAGGGAGTAACTCGCTTTCCCTGAAAACTAACACAAAATGCTTGAGTTGAGCGTTAGCCAGCCTAATTGGTCTAGCTTGGGAAAGTGTCTGTCTTTAACCTCATCCACTGTGTTCAGGGACATGTTGCTTTTTGTGGCCCCATCATTCATACTTGATGCCAGAGATAGAGAATCCAATCCCACTGGGATCACACTGAGCCTGGGAGAAGTAAAGGCAGTGCTGTAGAGCAGAAGCTCTCAACCTCCCTAAGGCTGTGACCCTTCAATACAGTTCCTCAGGTTGTGCTGACCCCAACCATAACACTGTTTTGTTGCTACTTCGTAACTGTAATTTTGCTACTGATAATATCTGATATACACGATGTCTGGTTTATGACCCCAAAAGGGATCAAGACCCACAGGTTGAGAACAACTGCTGTTAGAGACCAGTAGGGAAACTGGAAATGCCCCAGGTGAGTGAAGGTTTGGATTTGGTACTCAGGGTAATTCCATGAAGCAGTACTGTTGTTCCAGGTTAGATGTGGGGTGGCTGCTTGCACGGTTAGTGCTTGCTCTGTGCCTCCTGGCTAGCCACTGGGTGATCTGGGCTTTGTGTCTGGATTTAGTCTGTCTCATAAGCAGCTCTGCCTAGTGTATCCCAGCTCCAGCACCCCATCCCGCAGACACTCCTCAGGCTCCAAGGATAACGGGTGTTGTGGACACAGAGTGCTCCGGGATTGAGTAGTCCCATCAGTGTCCATCGGATCACACAGGTTCTCTGAATGGCACTCAGGGATGTGGCAAGGCAGCTCAGTCCGTGGACCTATTAAGGGAAAATCTTTACTAAACCAATCCACAGGGAATGAAGAGCTGTTGGTCTTTCCAGTGCCTCATCAAGTGGCCTTGTACTCACGGGGAAAGCGACAGGCTTTATACATCACAAGAGAGGCTCCCCTTGACATGCTCTCACAGCTGGAATATGGACAAAGTGTTGTTTACTTTGCTCAATGTACAATTAGTGGGAATCAAAATGTCTCCAGATGCACTCAGTGTAGTAAATTATTAGGTAATTAACCTTAATGCTCCCTGCTCTGAAGCGCCAACTCACTTCTGCTTGGGAGCCGTTGAGAACGTTTTTTTCAGGCATTCAAATGTATGGCTGTGCTGGAAACAAATGCCAAGCAGAAGCCTGGAGAAGGGAGAAGGGGCTTAGGAGGGACCCCATTGGGGTGGTGAGGAAAAGCTGGGCTCACCATGGGAGACAAAAATACAGACTTACAACATAAAGGCCAGGACTGAGAAAATGAGAGAAAGAGGCATTCCCTTGAAGAATCTTCAACCCCGGCTTTCTCTCTCTCCAGAAGCAGGTCAAAGCCCTTATCGCGTCATGCTTGGGCTATTTTAATAGAGAACTCTGAAATGGTCTCTTTCTGCTTGTCCTCTCCAATCCTTTCTACCACATTAATCTTTTGAAGCAGGAAACTCATGATGCCACCCAGCTCGTAAGTCTCCAGCGGACCCACCCCCCTGACAGGCAGCCCGAGCCTTACACTTCTGACTCTTCTAGCGTTCTGACCATCACCTCCATTGTGGACGCTGCTGGAGCATCCACCTTCTGCCCTGCGCATGTCTCTGCCCGGGGCCTGGAAGATGAAAATGGGTAAGAGCTGAGAGTCTGTGGATTTTAAAGTCGATGACGTTTATCAATGGCTGATTCTATGATGTGGGGCATGTTCATCTCCCTGGGTCTCAGGTTTCTTATCTATGAAAAGTGACTACAGAGGGCCCCTGTAGATTAAGTGGCGTTACACATGGCGGTGCCTGGGAAGGCACCTTACAACGGGGACATGGCATACAAACATCCAGACGGGAGGGGACTGACATGGTCCCTGGGTTGGTTAATCTTTATTGTCAATTTGATTTGGATTTAGAATTATCATAGAGACACATCTCTGGGTTTGCATGTGAGCGTGCTTCTGAAGGGTCTGAGTGATCCCAGCATGCACTCCTCTCTGCTTCCTGCCTATGTGACCAGCCACCTCTGGGCTGCTTCTGCCACCATGCCGTCCCTGTCACGATGGGCTGTACACTTTTATTGTGAGCTGAAATAGACCCTTCTTTGATTGAATTGCTTTTCCCAGAAGTTTGGTCCAGACAATATGTAGGTGACTAATAATACAGAGGTCTCTGGGGCCTGCCTGACTAGCCAGGGTGTCCAGGAGGTTGGGGGAGCCTGTGCAGAGCAAGTGGCTTGTAACATTGGGCATATGGCTATGTCATAAAGTGTTGACATTAACCTGATATGACTTCCATGTGACTTCAGTTTGTCACCAATCACCCTGGGTAGGACTGAGTACTCAGTGTGGAAGGGGACTTTTCTCATCCTACCTTACACACCATGTTATCTGAATGCCTTAAAAATGACCACCACCACCACCACCACCATCATCATCATCACCACCACCACCACCAAACAGCAACAACAGCAACAAAAACAAAACAGCAGACAGCGGGGACTGAAGGCTCACCAGTGACCTTCCTGGAAAGAAGTCAGTGTGTTAGTCAAACACCTTTTCTGTGAATGTGGGTCCCACTGGGGTTCTGCCTTTTATGACTCAGCCTGCAATAAAAGTGAGGTTTACAGATAACTAAGAAGGTGGCATTTGTGTAAGAGTCCCATAGTCAGAGCAAGTATGCAATATGGATTATAGAAAAAAAAGGGGTCAAATCCAGACAGTAGGTATTTCTGGGTGGATCAAAGCTCTTATTTTAGGCATTCTGACCCCATGGTGGTCTCAACTCACATAGAGTCGAGTCTAATTTCCCAGCTACTGATATAATCTGTTTTCTGAAAAAATATGCTTCCCAGGGTTCCATTTCTATCTGCTCATCAGTTATTTGGGTAAAGGGAAAAGAAAGGTGTCATTATGGACATTTCCTCCCAATTGGAATGCTCCTTTTGGGAAGGAGGGCAGAGACTCATGATTCAGGAAGTAAAGGGACTTCCCTGTATGGGCCCCTCCTCCAGGGTAAAGAAGCAGGAAACACCTGCTGTGGGAGGAGACTGACCCCTACCCCCCATGCTGTGGAGAGGGGCCTCTCAGACTCATGCAGAGAGCTCCAGGGTTCCAGCTTTCATGATCCACCACCTGTGGTGGGCAGGCTTTCCAGTGATGCATTGGATTTTCAGCCATCCCTGCTTGTAGAGGTTCCCTTTCTGTTCCTGTGATAGAACACTACAATCAAAGCACCTTATAGAAGAAAGTGTTTAATCCGACTTGTGGATTCACAGGGTCAGAGTCCACAATGGTGGAGGAAAGGCATGGCGGCAGGAGCAGCTGAGAGCTCACAGCTTAATCCACAAGCAAGGGGCAGAGAGGGACACAGGGAATGGTGTGAGGCTTTTGAAACCTCAAAGCCTGCCCCCAGTGACATACCTCTTCCAACAAGGCCACGCCTCCTAATTCTTCCCAAACAGTTCCACCAATTGGGGGTCAACTATTCAAACATATGAGTCTGTGGGGCCATTTTCATTCAAACGACCACACTGCCCTAAGTAACCCTTCATCCATTCTGCCTTAAGTAACTCCAATGAACTCACCAACTCAGACTCTGTTTCAATCATTTGTGGTTGGAATTTTCTTTGGGTCACCAACCAGCTCCCAAATAAAGACACAGAGATTTATTATTAATTATGAATGCTTGGCCTTAGCTTAGGCTTGCCCCACTAATTCTTTTAACTTAATTTAACCTGTTTCTATTAATCTACGTTTTTGCCTCAGGTTTTTTTTTTTTTTCTCCCTGAAACAGGGTTTCTCCATGAAGTTTTGGTGCCTGTCTTGGCTCTCACTCTGTAGACCAGGATGGCCTCAAACTCACAGAGATCCACCTGGCTCTGCCTCCTGAGTGCTGGAATTAAAGGCATGCGCCACCATCACCCGGCACCTCAGGGCTTTTTACCTTTCTTTCATTCTATATGTACTACTTTCCTGCTTCCTCTGTGTCTCTCTAGCTGGCCCCTGGTGTCTCCCTGGTCATCTCTTTTTCTTTCTTCCTTTTTCCTATTAACTCTCCCTGCCCTGAAGTTCTACCTGTACCTCCTCCATGCTATTGGCTGTTCAGCTTTTCATTAGACCAATCAGGTGCCAGGTGCCTTAAGCAGGCAAGGTGAAACAGCAACACATCTTTACATAATTAAACAAATGCAGCACATCTTTATGTAGTTAAACAAATATTCTGCAACATAAACAAATGCAATACATCTTTACACAGTTAAACAAATATTCTACAACATAAACAAATATACCATATTTTTACATAGTTAAACAAATATTCCACAACACTCATTAGTTTGGTCCCTTGTGGTTTCCTATTCTGGAGTGAGTAGACAAGTGTGTGTCCTGTCTCCAGCGGGAAAGTCTCACAATACAAAGGAATGCTCTCAGACTTCATTATAGCAAACTCAGATTATTAACCTCCTGTTGTACATGATTGCCTGATGGGGTGAAAAGGCTAAAGATAAAGGAACAACTTGAAAAACACAAATCAATAGAGAAGACTTGTAGCCTGGTGGTGGAAGACTGCAAATGCCATGAGTACTAGAGAAATTCAAGTTTGCATAACAGTTTTTGATAGTGGGTGCGGTGGACTTGCTTATAACCCCAATATGTAGAAATCTGAATTAGGAGGATTTCTGTGAGTTCAAGGCAGGCTTGGGCTACAGAGTGAAGCTTTGTCTCTACAAAACAAAACATAACAGAACAAAACAAACAAAACAGCCAAGTTGTTGATTTTCAACATCAGCCAATGAGCACAGCGCATCTATGAGCATGTATGTCTCTATTCTCATTAAGTACATAGCATCTACATTTTTAATGCTTCCAGTCTGTGAGCAGTCTGCAAGAGGACCTGACTGCCCAGCATCTCACCAACCAATTGCATTTTGTTTCATTTCTGTTGCCTATCTGTTGGTGTTGATAGCTCCCTTGCTCCTGGAGGGTGGTCAAGGAAGTCCCTCATCTGCATGCCTTTGAATGTTCATGCATTCATCCTTTTAAAATTTTAACTTAAAAAATGCTTCAGATACATCTGTGTTTGATACTGACCCTCGTGGTGCCATTGCAGCCCTCTGTGACATCTGCACCAAGACAGCTAGAGAAGTCAATGGCAGACCAGGGACAAGAGCATGGCTGTCCTTAGGCTGTTGGCCAAAACCCTGGGCACAGACTGAAAGTAGAGTCAGAGCCTGCTGAGCTGAGACCCCGAGTAACTGGCAGAAAAGATGGCAATTTGGAGAAGTTAGGTAGTATTGGGATTATATCACCAGCAATCCATAGAGTCTATTTAATGAGCAAAGGATTTATTTGGGGGTTAACTCGCAAGAAAGAATAAAGAAATTTGTCGCAGGATCTTGGAAGGGTCCAATACTGTTCTCTGGCGAGCTCTGCCCTGGTCCGTTTCAGCATCCAAAACCACAAGGTGCATATGTGCATCCTAAGTCTTAGGTGTCCCTTAGCGGCCACGCCCCATGGGCATGTACCTCAAGGTCATGGGGAAAAGTAAGAGTTATCTGCTACCTCACCAGGGGTGGTACTTTAGGGTATGGCTCAAACGGCCATCCACTACAAGGCAGGGAGTGGAAGTTGAGAGTAAAGCCTCCTATCACAGCCCTAGGGTGTGATGGACACCAGGTTGAGGCTGCAGAAGGAGGTTGTGAGGTGCTTTAGACAGATGCATATGGGCCAGGCTCCAGTAGCACAGTGCAAGAGGAAGCAGGAAGAGAAACATCTTTTGAAAATCCAAAGTCTCTTTCTGGATGGATCTGCTCACTGACTTTAAGAATACAGATATTTGTAATTAAACAAGCTGATGTCTTAGTATTTCACAGTGTCTCCTTTTATTCTTTTTATAGGATAAAGCTGGCTTGTAATTAGACACTTCTGCCTTCTTTTCTGAACCTCTAATCTCTAGTCTAGGTGCTGGCGAACTTCTCTGTAGTGCCAGGAGATAGGTATTTCAGTTTCTTTGGACCATTTCCATCACTCCACAGTGGTGTTCTCTCAGGAAAGCATCTACTGATGAGTGACTGGGCACAGCTGTGTCAATAGAACTTTATTTAAAAATTAAGACTGACGTTAGCTTAGATTTTGACTACAACCTGTATTTTTTTGATCCCTGGACTAGAAATTTTTTTAGTTCTAGAACATATTTCCTCTTTTCATTTGAGTGTTGAGTAAAAAAGCAGATGGTGACCTGTGTCATCCAGGATCTAGAATGAAGTTTCATTTTTGCACTATATTAATTTAAATGCTTAATACATATATTTACTTTAGTTATGATCACCATGATTATTTTCTACAACCCTACTTAATGTTTACTTACTCATAAAAATGTTGGCCGAGTCTGATTCCTTGTCACAAATTCTCACTGTTATTTGTGTGAATCTCTCTGTGTGTCTGTCTGTGTGTGGGGGGGTGGGGGTAGGGCAGAGGTTAACATTGGGGTCAATAGCAAGTGTTTTACTAGCCCTCTTCACTTTACATTTAGAAGTAGGGACTGTCCTTGCACCTGAGCCCCTGACTTGGTTAGGCTGACTGGCCAGCAGGCCCCAGGAATCCTCCTGTCTCTGCCTCCCCAGTGCTGGGGTCACAGGTACAATCCTGATGTGTCTAGCTTTTCATGTGGGTTTTGGGGACCTGAACTCAGACCTTGACATTTGCCTGGCAAGCACTATTTACGAAGCCTTCTCCTCAGCCCCTGTGCTCTATTCTAAGGGGATTCTGAGCACATTTAATTTTCCCTGCTTGTTTGAAGCACTTAGATGACAGGCTCATCATATTTCTGAATGTAGACCAGTGATTTTCTTGATAAATATGGCAAGGAGGACCCAGGTTTGCTACCTGTACTTGGTGGAGGACAGCGCCTTGCGTTTGATCCACAGGCAAACCTCTGCCGTAAATGGATGTCACATCTAAGGAGTGAATGCAGTGGTCTCACGCTAGCAGAATGACGTCACTCACCCAGCACCCCCAGAGGTTAGAGTGTCCTAGAACTGATTAAAAGCAATCTTCCCGAGTGTTCTTCAAAGTGAATGAATATTCCAATGAGTGCTGCTGTTTGATCCCAGCCATTTTCTTTAAGTGGTGGCTTGATTTGCTGTTTTGATAAGTCTGATGAAGTGTGTTTGAACATCAGCAGAGGTTTAACAGTCATTCTGACTTGTGTGCACAACGTCCCCAAATTGCAGGAATTATCCTCTTGTTAATATGACAGTTGCTGCTTGGGCGAAGGCATGTTGTGTGCTGTTTTAGTTAAGGACAATGCTAGACATCAAGCCCAGATTAATTAGTTGTTACAATTAAATCTCTTCTAGAGTCATTTTCTATTAAATCAAGAGGCAGAGAAACCGGTTCAAGACAGGTAGTGCCACACCTTTGATTAATTACACCTGTGTTTGGTAATTTACTTTGACAAATCTGTTTCTTTTTAATTAGTTTTTTTTTTTTTGCAAATTTCATACAATGTATTTTGATCATATTCACTCTCCACTGACTCCTCCAAGATTCTCCCCACCCACCCAGCTTTGTGTCCTTATGTTTTTAAACTTGTCCAAATACTCTTGGATGTGTGACCTTCTTTCGGTTGGATTGTACTGGATCTATCAGGGGCCACACCCTTAGAGAAAACTGACTTCTTCTCCCAGAACCACTCAGTGACTAGTATCTCCTCAGCTAGGGGTGGGACTTTGTGACCTCCTCCTCCTCCTGTGCTGGGATTTTGTCTGGTGTGAGCTTGTGCAGGTCCTGTGTATGCTGTCACAGTTGCTGTGGGTTCAGTAGGCAACTTCCTCATAGTGTAGGTCAGAAGCTGCATGTGGCTTCTTCATGGAGTCAAGAGATGTGATCAAGGAGATGCATGAGGCTACAGCTGGAGAGGTATGGCTGGCCAGTCATCGTAAACGTTCTTTACACACTAAAGTAATGACAGTGGGGCTGGTGAGTCGGCCAGTGGGTAAAGGTGTCTGCTACACCAAGCCTGATGACCTAAGTTTTCCAGGACCAACACAGTGGAAAGATAGACTACAGTAAGAATGTAAGTCATGAATCATTTCTTATAACTAATACATATATCATAAATATTATACACTGGTCAGTGTTAGGAACTATATATAGTTGTATAGGTAACTTCAAGGTTTTTATTAGCATATGTCAATACAAAATAATTGGTTTCGTGATGACATTTGTACACACATATGTAATGTACTCTAGTTATATCCATTCATGACTCTTTTTCCTTTTCCTCTCTTGCTGGAACCCCTTCATCTTTCCAGATAGTGCCCCCTTTCCCTCTACTTTTCCTTTGAAATCTCATGTGTGAGGGAACACATGCTGTTTATCTTCTGAGCATGACAATCTCCGGCTCTGTTTTCCTGCAAATGATGTGATTTGTTTTTCTTCACGGCCAAGTACTATTCCATCGTGTATAAATGGTACATTTTTCTCTGTCCCTTCTCCCTAGGCGTACACCTTTGTGCAGCTGGCAGTCAGGAAGGCTTGCTGACATTAGAGTCACACAAACTCTGAGCAGTGAGAAGAGCTGCGGCATTAAACAGCTGCTGTGTCACCAGGCAGTGGGCCATCGCTAGCTCACTGTGGTCTCACAGGACCACAGTCACGCACGTTGTTTATGAGATGTCTTTATATGGTATATGGCTGTACTTCTTTTGATAAAAGAAAATCTAAAGTATTTTCATTCCAAAGTGAGAAATGAAAATAGTTCCAGTTCCTGTTCTCTCCTTGGAGTAAAAGAACACCCATCCATTCAGGGTGATACTCAAGGGTTTATGTTTAGGTGTCTGCCTGGAACTCACTACGTATTCCAGATAGCTCTCAAGCTCATGCCAACCCTCTTGCCCCAGTCTCTGAGTGCTGGAGTTACCAGCGTGAGGCCCCACACCCAGCTTGGAGTCCCCATTTTTATAACTGGACACTGACCACAAGGCCTCATGAAAGCAGATGGGAGAGGGTTCAGGCTTAGCAAATGAGAAATGTAGCATGGGCCACAGGTTCTGTCATTAAATAATGGGGACACCTTCAGCCTCTGTCAGTGGGCTGGTGGACTTGTGGCAGTTTTCCTATGTCTTTTCTGGTTTTAACATGGAAAGTGTTATTTTTAGGGACCCCTTCCAGTTTCAGAAAGTATGACAGTTGGGCACCCTGTCTGAAATGAGGCTCAACCCCCATCTTATAGGACCACAAAGAGGACAGTGCATAGATGCCTGGCTGAGGAGCCTGGCTGCATGGGGTTGGTTAGCCAATCATCTACTGCATCACCATCAGCATCTACTCCATAGTACAACTGTGAGGCTTAAACACAGGGTACAGTGTGGATAGCTGGGATACATAATCATCAGGATAACCTATAGCTGATTTTCTGTCAACAGATGGCAAAAAACCCCCAAAAAAACAAAAACAAAAAAACCCCCCAAAAAACAAAAAACAGAGAAAGAAGATAAAATGGACTGAAGAGTGTGAAGAGGGTGTGCATGAATCTTTTAAAAAATGATAAATTAATACTTTCCACAAACATGTATGGATCAGACACTGTGGCTTTCTCTCCCCCCTCACCCCCACCCCCGCTTTTATTAAAAATAGATTCTTTTCTCATACAATATAACTGAACTACATTTTCCCCTCTCTCTACTCCTCCCAGCCCCTCCCCACCTTCCCTGACACCCAGATCCACTTCCTTTCTGTTTCTCATTAGAAAAGACCAGGTTTCTGAGAGATAACAACAAAACATAACAAAATAAAATATAATATGATAAAACAAAAACCATCACACTAAAGTTGGACAAGGCAAGCCAACAGAAGGAAAAGAGCCCCAAGAGAAGTCACAAGAATCAGAGACCCACTTGTTCACCCACTCAGGAGCCCCATGAAAATACTAAACTGAAAGCTGTAATATATACACAGAGGACCTGGTGCAGACCCGTGCAGGCCCTGTGCCTGCTGCTTCAGTCTCTGAATTCATATGAGTTTTGCTCAACTGATGTAGAGGACCTTATTCTCCTGGTGTCCTCCACCCACTTTGGCTTTTATACTCTTTCTGCCTCTTCTTTGTGGGGGGTCCCTGAGCTCTGAGGGGAAGGATTTGATGCAGACATCCCATTTAGAACTGAGTGTTCTAAGGTCTCTCTCAGTGTGTAATGTCTACCTGTGGGTCTCTGTATTTGTTCCCATCTGCTGCAGGAAGAAGTTTCTCTGATGATGGCTGAATAAGGCACTGTTCTATGAGTAGCAGAGGAGTAATTTTATTGTTACTTTTTTTTTTTGATCAGTAGTATTTGGTTTTAGCATAGGTCTCTGGGCTATTTAGTCTCTGGTTCTAGGTCACCCAAGCAGTGTTGGGTATGGGTTTGATCTTGTGGAGTGGGCTTTAAGTCAAATCAGACTTACAGTTGGCTATTCCCACAAGCTTTGTGTCACCATTGCCCTAGCACAATGTTCAGGTAGGTCAGATTGTAGGTCAAAGGATTTGTGCCTAGGTTGCTGTTTATGTCTCTCTTTTGGTAGCTGCAGAGTTATGTTCCCATACCAAAGACACTAGAACATGGGGTGAGGGTTCTATGTAGGCACCAGCTCAACCTTTCCATGTTCAATGAGTTGTGTGGGTGTTATCTTTAGCAATGGGTCCTTGCTGGATCCTTGCTGTCAGTTTGTGGAGAGCAACCTATTGTCTTGCCAGCAGCCTGGGTTGTCTGAGGATTTCTATGGGGCTCCTTTGGCCATAAATCCATCGTATGTAACTCAGTCCTGGGGTTGTGGCTTTCTTTACACATGAAGCAGTCTTGAGGGATGTGAGGGAGACAGTCACGGTAGATAATCACATGGACAGAAAGGTGCAGTGGTGGTTGGGGAGATGGTTCAGCTGCTCTTGCAGAGGAGCAGAGTGTTAGGCACAGCACCCATGTCAATCGGCCCACAATCTTCCTGTGACTCTAGCTCCAGGAGATCCAATGCTTCTAGCCTCTTCAGGCACCCATACAGACACATAATTTAAAAAATATTAGAAAGAAATATCAGAAAGAAAGCTATAACAGGGATAAAGAGAGTGGCTTAGGTGATCTGGGCTGTCCAGGAGGGTGGGGATGGGCTCCAGGAGGGTGGGGATGGGCTCTAGCAGGGTGGGGGTGGGCTCCAGGAGGGTGGAGGTAGGCTCCAGGAGGGTGGAGGTGGGCTCTAGGAGGGTGGGGATGGGCTCCAGAAGGGTGGAGGTGGGCTCTAGGAGGGTGGAGGTGGGCTCCAGGAGGGTGGAGGTGGGTTCCAGAAGGGTGGAGGTGGACTCCTGGAGGGTGGAGGTGGACTCCTGGAAGAAGGTGGGAGGAGGAGGTCCTTCTCAGAAAGACTATTTGATCCAGCCAGGAGCTAGGAGAGAATGAAGAATAAAACAGGCTGTTGGGGAACCAGGAGAAAGTCAGATGAGGGAATGGTAGGATGGGCAGGCCAATGGAGGAAGTTAAGCTGACCTTAAGAGGACAGCCCGAGGGATAGGGTATGACTGTTGGTAAACTACTAACTGTGCAAACATCTGAGTTTGATTTCCAGAACTCATGTATCAAAGCCGAAAGTGTGCTTGCAACCCCAGTACTGGGAGACAGATCCATGGGGAGCCAGGCTGATCTAGGCGGATCCTTGAGACTTGCTGATCAGCCAGCCTGGCCTACTTGGTGAGCTTCAGGCCAGTGGGAGAATCTTCCTTTGCAGTTTCATCTACACTGTGTGGGCTTGCATATACTGTAGGCAAGAATTTAGGCATAAAGATGCTGATAGATGGATCGCAGTAAATACATTATTTTCGCACAGTTTTAAAGCACATGTTGAATGGGAGAGTGGCTGCTAGGGAAAAGAGAGACAGTTTCTTCAGTGGTATGGTCTCTGATAGGTTAGTCATGCACCTGCAAACATGCCCTCACACAAGTTCCTGTAAGCAGCCCCCAGGAAATTCATTGGTTCATAAAACAAAATAAACAAAAGACAGAAAAGTAGAAGGGGGTGTGTGTTTGGGGAGAGGAATGGGATCGGGAGTGTGGGGAGCAAGAGAGGGAAATGGGAGTGAATAGGATCCAAGTGAATTAAACTCCTGTTGAAAATATCATTATGAAACATATGTATGGTTGATAAGTGTCATTAAAGATTTGAAATACACATACGTACAGATGATGACAGCATTTCTGAATTCTGAAGCAGGATGGGATGAGCTGGAGGAGGAGGGGGAGGAAGTGTGATCTGCCTATTCATCCAGGGGAGCGTTTGCCGTTCAGATATCTTTTCACATTTCTCTGGAAGCAATATCAGCTGTATTTTGGAATATCACAGGCCTGCCCACACCAACACAGTAGTCCTTCACACTTCTCTCAATGGATAGCTGTAACTAGTAGCCAATCAGAGCCCAGCATCAGATTGTTACCACAGACATTGGTTCAGAGAAGGAAACATAAGATCTCGTTCAACCATTGAGATTCCAACTTGAGAGACCTATGAGCGATTGCTGGAATAAAACACTGGGTCTCCTCAGCTTGGAAGACACAGGTTCTGTCAGATAAATTTCCACCATTCAGAGTCTGTGAGAGGAAAAAAAAGCGACCTCAGAGAAAAGCAGGGTGGGGCTTGAACCTCAATGATGCCATTTCAGAACTGGATCCAGTCATCCTTGAAAGTAGCCAAAAATATACATTTTCTTCAGGTTCATGAATCAATAAATAACTCATTTTCCTTTATACAGGTGAGGTGTGTTCCATCCCCTAGAAACTAGTTGCATGATAAAGTAGAACAGAGTTCTAGAAATTTCTGTGACTTTACCACACCTGTGCTTGCTGTATTCTTCCACATACATACCTAGTAACTCGTTTTGAAACTTTCTCAGCCCTTGTCTGTAGTTTAATTTCTGTTAGGTGATCATTCAATGTTCTCTACATTGTAAATCTTCCAAACTTCTAAACTTATATGCTCACAAACTCATTTTTAATGGCAACCTGGCTCTCTATGTGAAATCATTGTATATGGTAATTAGTAATCGGAAAGATAATTTTAGTTAATTTTAAATTTAAAAATCCATCATGCAAAACGAATCAGATCAGAGTGGAGCCACCAACAAAGGAATGAATCGAGTGTGAGAGGAGCTGCACACAAGGCTGGAAATGAGACTCTGCCAGCTTCTCGGGGAATAATCATTGTGTAGATTTTTACTTGTAATTATAATTTAATTATGAACCCACTTTTGCAACATTTTAAAAGTACATAGTTAGCATTTAAGTACTTTCCATATAATTATCTGTTATTGAACCTGCTCATTATGGGCTGGTTGCATAAATTACTATGCTTTGTGTAAAAATATTTTTCACTTCAGATTGACTTGAAATAAAAGAAGCCCCATTATCTGGATGGTACTTAGCGGATCCCCAATACTGTACACACTTTGAGGCTAGCTGCCATCCTGATAATGTCTAGATGAAGTCGAGCTCACTTTGCTTGCTTTCTTCCTAGGAATTGACTTCTTTTTCTGTTGTTTTTCTTGAGACTAGTCCTAGGGAATACAGATAAATCCTGCTGCAGACGTGTCTAGACCCTTCAATAATGTGCTGAAAAATCTACCGTTGGGCTGGGGAGATGACTCGTGAAGTAAAATGCTTGCTGTGTGATTCTGAAGACCCAAGTCTCATCCCCAGAACCCATGTAAAAAAGCCAGAATCAGTAGCACACATTTGTTATCCCAAATGGGTAGATCGCAAGTACTCCCTGATCTAACATCCTAGTGAAATCAGAAGTTTCTGGCCAAGGAGAGACACCATCTCCAAAAAGAAAAAGTCTTGTGCACATGACTATTCTTAGGTGAGGAAGACGCAGTATTGATAGATGCAGGATGATCTTCAGTATCTTTTCTCATTCAGTCCTGCTAACCAAGTACAAGTGAACCCAATGACGAGTTGCCTACCAATACAACCCACTTTACCAGTGATGAGACTGCAGGCCACACTGAGATTAACACCTGGCACAAGGTTGCGAGGCTAGGGTATGCTGTACCAGGACTGAGACAAAGCAGTGTGAATCAGGAGGCTGCACAGCCACAGCCAGGGTAATCTGAGAGAAAGGAACCTTAACTAAGAAAATACCTGCACCAAACAAACTCTGGTCAGATCTATGGGGGCATTTTCCTGATTGATGATTGATGTGTAAAGGCCCAGCCACTGAGGATGGTGCCACCCCTGGGAAGGTAGGCTTGGGCTGTCTAAGAAAGTAGGATGAGCAAGCTATAGGGAGCAAGCCAGGAAGCAGCTCCCCTCCATACCTTCTTATGGTGATATTTTATTTGTACTGAAATATGATTTTATTTGTATGTTGATAAATAAAGTTGCCTGGGGGTCAGAGCTAATAGCAAGCCATAGCAGAAGCCGGGTGGTGGTGGTGCATGCCTTTAATCCCAGCACATGGGAGGCAGATCTCTGTGTGTTCAAGGATACAGCCAGCATGGAGACACACGCCTTTAATCTCAATACCAAGCATAGAAGACCTGGAGGTCTGTATAGACAGGCAGTGATGAGGAGGTCATGTGGTTGGGTTTACAACCAATGAGAAGGCAGAACATAAAGTCAATAAAAAGACAGACACACAGGAAGTAGTTCTTTTTCGGAGCAGAAGGACGACAGCGGCAGCGAAGGGTAAGAAAGGCGGTTTTAAGTCTCAGCTCTGAGCTACTGCTCTGACCTCTTGGGCTTTTAACTCTGCACTTGGCTCTGTGTTTCTTATTTAATAAGACTGTTCATCTACACCTTCTGCTTCAGTTCCTGCCTCCCAGTTCTTGCCTTGAGTTCCTGCCCTGACTTCCCTGGATGACAGACTGTTACCTGTAAGCTTACGTAATCCTTTTCCTCCCCAAGTTGCTTTTGGTCGTGGTGTTTGTCACAGCAACAGAGACCCTAAGACAGGTGAAATTCAGTTTGGCTCACTGAGGGATGAAGTCCCTCATGGTGGCAAGAGGCTCTTGGTGTCAGGAATGAATGGCAGCTTCTTGCTCAAATCTCAGTAGACCAGGAAGTAGAGACTGGAGAAGAAGTGGACTAGCATGCTCTCTGTGACCTATGTCCCTCTAGCGAGGGTCCCTCTCCTAAATAACTGATCAAAACAGGGCTAGCAGCTTGGGATCACGTGTTTAGACACAAGTCTGGGAAGGACATTTTACACGACTTTCTGCTTTTCGTGGAAAACCAGGTAGTATCAGGGACATTTCTGGCATGTTGGGCTGGTGTTGGCACCTGTACCCTTATGCATGGAGTCCCTGGGGCTCGACAGTCTGTTTAGTTGGAGCACATGGAGATGCATTCAGGCAGTGTTCATTGTTAAACTACATTCATTCATGTGCACAGATCAACTATAACTGAGTGCCACCATCCCATCTGAATAGTGTGCTATTAATTTAAAGTGCATTTTGAGTTTTAAAAGAAAGGGTTGGCACCTTTAGAATGTTGAGGCCTGTGTGATCTCTGCCATTTCTCTGGCTGCGAATAAGGTCCACAGGAAACAAAAAGGAAATAAACACCAACATTTCTCAAGAGCATACTTGTGCTGGGCTGCCTACCAAATGTGATCGCACATAGAGCAGATGCCCAAAGGTTCAGTTCATTCCTGTGTTGCAGGTGAGAACTCCTAGGCCTAGCTAACTCATCACACTGAGAAACGGGGCTGCCATTTCACCCTGAGGGAGCCAGATGGGGCTGTATGACCCCCCACAACCTCCCCCTAATCAGCCCTACAGAGGAAGAGGAGAACATTAGGGGTGAGGCAGATAGGAGGGCTATCTGGGTCCTCTCCTGCCTCAGACATGCTGGTCTGCTGATTTCGTGTTCACAAAAGACTTGGGGGAGGCAGAGGCTGGGTAGGATTCTAGCCTGTTCCTTACTGGGCTGCCATGGGAGGGAGTCATCAAGAGATGGGCACTTGCCATAGGAACTAGGACTCTATCAATGAGGAAATCACTTTAACTCCGTAGCTATTCCCACCCACGCCTGCAACAGTTGATCTTGTATCAGTGGGGAAGTTCATGTCCACCTAGAGACATGACGCAACACTAAGCTGTCCTGTCAAGCTTCTATCTTTTCATGACACCTGGCTCCTGCCCCCAACTCAGACTCGGTTGTCCTGAACTGTGAGCCATCTGGGACAGTGAATTTGAAACAGGGATAGCAATACACACAGTCATAATTGCTCACCTCCTCATCTTCAGACACAGCTAAAGTAAGCCAAGCATGTGTGGTTGGTTCTGGCTACACCATCTCTCTAATGGCAACAGTTCCCAGTGAAATCTCACAACATTACATCTGACTTATTAGACTTTTATGTATTTATTTTCAGTGTTCTGGGTATAAATATGCAAGTGCTGACATGGGCTGCATTTTTCAATTTTATGGCCAAGTGACGTCTGGAGCAGACTGATGAATGGAAACTTTTGGAGGTGGGCTAGTCAGGCTAAGAGTTTTCTCTCTCTCCTCCCAATTACTCAAAGAAAGAGAAAAGTTTTAGACAGAGATAATGGAAATCATCCAGTGCCTTCAAATATATGACTCCCCAGACTTCTTGTCTGGGCAAATCAGAGCTTCTCATGACTGCAGATAATGAGATAATTAAAAAGTAGTAAATATCAACGTGGACTGCTGTCTACCATGAAGCCCAGGAAGGGCTTCTGATCATGAAACACCGACTCTGGATTTTGAAACGTCATATCAATTATGAGAGACGCTTTTACAGATCTCCTTAGGAAATATTTACATAAAACTATATTTCTATACACTACAGAAAATAACCCAAGTATAGATTTAATCAAAACTGTAAATAAGACTAAAGGTAGGCTGTAAGTGTGAAATATGCAGCCGTAAAAATCTTAGCAAAATTTTAAATCAGTTTCATTCTGAATTATATTGACCTTCCTATCTCTTGCCTCTCCCTCAGCTCCCAGCCTCCTCTTCACCTGCTTCTCCTTAATCCTTTTTCACTGGAGATGAGATATTTGGGGCTGGGGTAAATATCACAGTGGCTTTATGCTTCTGTGTTTGTGGAGAAGGGTTTTAAATGTGTATTTCTTACTCCATCTTCCACTTATCGGGTTCCTCATTCACATAGGGGTCCTGTGAGTAACATGGTAGATATAGGTTTGGGTGTGGGCTGACTCCTGTTTGAGACCAGCTTCTTGTGCCAGCCATGTGCTCCGTAAGAACAGAGCTGGCAGGCAGTGAAAGAATTCACCCTTTAGGCTGCGCAACAGAAAGCAGAGTCTGTTTAGTACACAGTAAGGGGTAGCTGGAGGGACAGAAACAGAGCTACAACAACCGGAGGCAGTGGGCTGTAGAGTTGGAGTCTCTATTGGAAGAGTACTTGGGTTTCCTAGCATGTCATTCCCATCATGGAGTGAAAGTGGTCCAGACTGGTTGGTGTTTCTGTTCTGGGATGTTAGCCCAAATAGCTATGCCTGTGATCTCCAGTTTCAACCTATGCCATGCAGATGAAGGATATGCAAATGAGGGCAGTTCTGATTGGTGCATGTTCTTATCTAGAAGCTTGGATTATGGTGCTCGAACTCTGAAGTATTGGTTCACTGTGCCCTTGGCTCCTGGTTTGGCAGGAGATGAGGTCATTCTGATTGGGAGAATTGCAGGTTAATGTGAAGTATCCTCCATAGGTTTGAACACTTGGTTGCCAGCTGGTTCCAGTGCTGTTTAGAGAGGGACTGTAAGCCTTTAAGAGGTAGAGCCCCATTGGAGAAAATGGGTCACTGGAGGTGGCCCTCGAGCTATATAGCCAGGACCCATTTCTTTGCTTAGTGAGCTATTTGGAGAGCAAAGATGTAAAATGACCAGCCAGCCTTGCTTTTATACCTTCTGTGAGTGTGAATATGGTTCCCCCCCCCACATGATGGATTAGTCCAACTATCAGTGATCCTCCAGCTGTCAGCCAGAATAAACTCTCCCCCTCCTAAGTTACTCCTTACCAGGTTTTGGTCACATCAACTTCTCTGGCCCCTGGGTCCTTAACTCTTTTTTTTTGGGGGGGGGGTAGCATTTTTAATGACAAAATAAATATAATAAGATAAAACAAAACCATCACATCGAAGTTGGACAAGGCAAATCAAACGAAGGAAAAGAACCCTGAGAGAAGGCACAAGACTCAGAGACCCACTCATTCACATACTCAGGAGTCCTATAGAAATGCTAAACTGAAAGGCATAATATATAACAGAGGACCTGGTGCAGACCAGCGCAGGCCCTGTGCCTGCTGCTTCAGTCTCTGAGTTCATAGGAGATTTGCTCTGTTGATGCAGAGGACCTTGTTCTCCTGGTGTCTTCCGTCTCCTCTGTCTCCCCTATTCCTTCTGCCTCCTCTTCCATGGGGTTCCCTGAGCTCTAAGGGGAAGGACTTGATGGAGACATCCCAAGGTCTCTCTCTCACTATGTAATGTCTGGCTGTAGGTCTCTGCATTTGTTCCCATCTGCTGCAGGAGGAAGCTTCTCTGATGATGGCTGAACAAGGTACCGATCTGCTTCCCTGACTGGAGTCTCTTTAACTCTTAAGTGGAAGAATTAATATGCTACCTGGTGTTCTCCCTGTCTCTGTCTCTCTGTCTGTCTGCAAAGACTGTGCCCCTAACTGCTAGCTCTATTCCTCCTTCTGCCTTTCTCCTTTTTATACAGACAAAAGTGTCCACCTTCACCCTCCACACCAGTGCTTTCCACATACACAGGACCCGTCTGTACACAGCACTGATGAGAAGAAAATCAGCTTCATCTTTTCTGACTTCTTCACCTCACCCCCCTCCCCAAGCTTCCCTTACCCAAGTAATGACAAGGTCTAATGCAATGGTTGTTCTTTTAATGCCTTGAAGTTGTGAAACTCCATGAGTTTTCACACAGAGAAAAAAATCTTAATAAAATATTACTTTAGTGCCTTAGAAATTTACATACCCCCCCTCCCCGCAAGGCCCTAAATACTCTGTGTCTAGCTTCTATTTTGACTGAAAGCAAACAAGAGGCTAAATTCCAGGGTCAGGGGGCTGGGCATCAGAAGAACGTGCTTGGTACCCACCACTCACAGTAGAATAACGCAGCACTCAGAGCTGCCCTGTGTCTAATGCTCTCTGCTGTCTTTCCGAATGCCCTAGGAACCAGCTGGAGCTATGACTTGTGTACCCCACCCAGGAACTGGTCTTTCTAGACAAGCCTGTGTGTGGCTGCTTCTGGACAGTTTATTTGTTTTAAATGTTTTTAAATTTGGGCAAAAGAGCTGGAGCACAAAGATGCATCCACTTGTGATTTCCTTCACTTCTCCTTCATCCAGCCACACTTCTCTCCCCCATCACCTTGACATCAGTACCATGTAGCAGCATTTACTGTGACTGTTGTATCAACAGACATCTACTGACCCCAGACAGGGAACACACAGATCTAAGTAAGTATAGCCCATAGTCCAGCTTGCTGAACCAGTGAGTCAGGAGTATGGGTGAGGGGTTACTTACAGGAATAGGAATAGCTCAAAGAGAGCCATATTACTAAAGCTCACCCCAGCATGCATGGCAGCTCGCAAAAGCTGGAAACCTGGAGCACTCTGCACAGCCTGCAGGCAGCTCAATAGGTTGGAGAGTGTCCCTCCTAGGCAGCTCAGCTGGTCTCTATCTCTTTTGGGTGGCTCAGCTTCTTGGAGAGTATCTCTCAACAGTCCTTATGTATGCTTGGGGAAGAAGGAGCCCTAGTGGATCTGGTCAGTTTTAGGGACTTCCTGAGGCCTTTGAGTTGTTTAATTCACGGATTTTAATAGATCCCTGGAAGATGGAATGGTTTATGGAGGATGAAATTGCTATATAGCATGCACTGCTATGTGACTGATTTATTCAGCAGCTGAGTGCCTACTATGTTCTGGTGATGAGAGGGTGAGAAGCGACAGTTGACAGTGCTCAATTTCATGGTCTTTGAGTTAAACAGGAGAGAACCATTAACAAAAACGACTCCACAGATGCCTTTATAGTAATGCAGTAGTTCATATTTGATAACTCTAGTGTAAGAAAGGCCATGTACCAGGAGAGATTGTGATCATAATCAGGAAAGGTCGTTTCATCATTTGGGTCATTCTTCAAGGTAATGAAATTCATGACAAGGGACAAATAAAGGGGTGAAAGGTCATGAGAAAAAGAAAGGCCCAGGCCAATGTCATGGGAGGAGGGATAGGGGCAGTTGGTAGATTTGGGGGTGGGCGGAGTCTTGGATCTTGGGTGTGCCTGGAGTAGAGAGAGAGATAAATCAGGAGAGTTTGAGGGAGGCCAGGGGAAAGCTGGGCAGAATGGATCCTGGAGAACAGAGGAAGTCACTGTGAGAGTCTGGTGTAACCTGGAGAGTATTCAGAGTGTAGCAGAGTTTCAGGAATCTTATCCACCAGGAGAGGGAAGGACAGCTTAAAGAAAGCTGGGGCACAGGGAGGCAGGGAGATGGCTGAGTCAGTAAAGTGCTTTGTAGACCTCAATTTAATCCCCAGCGCTCAGGTAAACCGTGGGCACTGCGGTGCAAGCCTGCAGTCCCAGCACCGGAAGAGGTAAGGGGGTCCTTGGGCTTCCTGGGCAGCCAGTCTAGCCAAATAACTGATCTCTAGGTTCAGTGAGATGCTGTGCCTCAAAAAATAAGGTGGAGAGAAACTGAGGAAGACACCCAACCTCGATGTCTGGCCTCTTCATGCATACTTGCACACACACACCTACATACATGTGTGCACATACACATGTACCTACACACACAGGGAGAATGGAGCAGGTAGTTCACAGAGGAGGCTCTGTGAGCAGCCCACAAAAGGAGACTGGGACTTGAGCTGAACATCTATTTAAAACCCCGGGGAATGGGGCAGACATTTCATTCCAGGATGCTGGAAAGCATTTGGACAGAACCTGCAGACAGATCAACTGGCTTATGACCAGCTTCAAACAGTGTGCTGGCAGAAGATTTGAGCAGATACGAGTATTTTGTTGGGTTTAGGAATCAGTGTGGGATGAAAAAAAAATAGAGAAAGAAGAGGAATTCAGAGGGCTTTTTCAGCTTGGTTCAGGAGAGTGCACAGAGTCTTAGATAAGGTAATCTGCACACATAGGAAGTGGAGGAAGTAAAGGAAAGCAAATGTTCAGGGGAACACTGCGGGAGCCATCAGGACAGTCTCCCCAGACCAATTAGTCATTAATCTCCTCATGTTGTAGACCAAACCACACTCATTCACACACACTCACACACTCACTCACACACTCACACACCCTCCAATCAGCTCAAACTAGTTCAATATACAAAGTAAATCTAGCTTATCATGCAAAGGAAAATCACTCACGTAGAATGGTTAGGGTACAGCTGGATCTAACAGCAGGCATGGGCAGATAGACCTAGGACTCTTCCCACTAGCTACATAGCCCTGGTGGTGGACTCTTCCTTTACCAATACTTCATGGTTCAATTTGTCTGGCTCATCTCAAAGCCAGATGGACCCAGAGAAGGGGGTGAATTTTCTCTATTGGGAAACAGAATCCTAGAGTAAGAAGAGAAAATGCTCGCTGGGAAGGTGAATTAGCAAACAGGCATGGGATATGACATTTGTTGTGTCACCCCATGCTAACTGGGTAACTTGATAAACTTAAGTGGAGGCTGGCCCTTCATTCAAGAGGAACGAACTGTGCTCACCGTCTGGGCTGGGCACTCGTTGATTGTTCCTTGCTGCGACAAAACACCCAACAGAAGCAGCTTAAGGATGAGGGCATATTTTAGGTCACAGTTCAAGGGTCCAGCCCATCGTGGTGGGCGGAGACATGACGGCAGGAGTGGCAGGAGCGTGGGGGTGGCTGCTCACGCTGCACCCACAGTTGGGAAGTGGAGAGATAAACACTGGTGCTGAGCTCACTTTCTCTTATTTATAAAATTCAGGACTCCAGCCTATGGGATGGCACCACTCACATTTAAGGTAGATCTTCCCGCTTTAATGAAACCACTCTGAACTCCCTCAAACACAGGCTCCCAGTGACCCTAGCTGCTGTCATGTTGACAGCCAATATAAACCATCCCAGGGCATGCACTAGCTTCTAAGTACTTCAAGGAGACGCTTGTTGATGGAACTACTGTGTGTGTGTGTTGTAGCCTGAGGTGGGTGGAGCCTCTGCAAAGGAAGACCCTCTGAAGCTTACCTCTTCTTGGAGTTGGTCATATTCTGGATCAGGGATCATTTCATGTTCATATCTGGTACCAATTTCTTACCTATTGCCTCATAAAACATCACTAAAGCTATCATAAAAATGGGAGTGAAGTCTTGTCTGGAAAGAGAAGTTTGGCTCAGTCATTTTCCTCATATTTTAGAGATTGATATGGCTTTTTGATCATAATTCAAGTGAGAAGTATCTTTGACAAAGAGTCAAGAGAAGTATCTAGCTTGGAGCCTTCATCTCTCATAAGTTATTTTTTTTCATGTTCTTCTCTGAATCATTTCATCCTTCAAATTCTTTTTCAAATTTAATTTTATGTTCTTTTTATTTTATCTTGATTAAGCTTTGAAAGGACTTGCCCAGAAACTTCTCCTGCCTGATAATTAATTTTAAGGTATTCTTTCCCAGTTCATAATAGCTTTTGTTATTGTATAATTAAAAACAAAATTAAAATATTTCTTCCCCCTCACTTTCCTGAAGCCTGTAATCCAGCTCCTGGCGGTGACTGGGCCATCACAATGAGATGAGCAGTTCAGAATCTTTCTCTCTGTTGCAACTAAATTAAAACTCCAATAAGAAGAAACAAAGTAAATATTCAATCATTTCACAGAAATGATGAAATTTTGTGACAAACGAATTCCTCCCACCATTCAACACTCTTTAGTCTTTTCAGGGTTCCATGGCAAACAGTACCAGAATTAAATTGCTGTGGACCCTGGTGTGGGTGGCAGGTCCCCACCAAGATGAATAGCACCCATCTTCATTCAGGCAAAGGAGGATGTATCAGAGCTGTGGAGTTCAGATCCTCTTGCCTGTACGCTCTGAGCTGTAAAGGAAAGCTTTGAAGGCAATATTCTATAGGTGTTTAATTGGTTCTGTGTTTCTTATTTAATAAGACCTTCTAAGATTCCTGCTACAAAGTGGCATGTAAAACCCGAATGCACGTGATAATACATGTGTTCAGTACTAATCTGGAACAGGTGTGTGTGTGTGTGTGTGTGTGTGTGTGTGTGTGTGCGCGCGCGTGTGCGTGTGCGTGTGCCTGTGCATGTGTGTTTGTGAGTGAGCATGTATATGTGCAGGAACACATATGTGAACATATGTGTGTAGGCTGGAGGTCAATGCTGGGTGTCCCTCTATGGCTCTCCACTTGTGTCTTGAGACAGGGTCAGTCCCTTGATCTGGAGCTCACTAACTGGGGTAGACCAGATGGATAGTAATCTCCAGGGATCCTTCCATCTCTATCGCTCAGGCTATGATCACAAGCATAGGCATAGAACATCATGCTCAACTTTTTACGTAGGTTATGGGGACTTGAACTCAGGTCCTCATGCTTGCTCAACAGGTACTTTAAAATGTGTTTCTGTTTTCAGTGAAGAAGTGAAAGAACAACTGTACCATTCAGGACCAATGACAGCAGCATGTATGAGGAGTCACAAATGTATATTTCAGAGTGACATCATATCCATCTCGATTTGAGTATGAATACATTCGTATAATAACAAAATCACCTCAGCGCATTTCTCGGCTACATCCCCCTCATTAAATGGTGCATGTTTGTTCAAGTAATATCTCTCTCTCACCTCCCTTTAAATATTTCAGTGACAGTGTGCCCAGAAGACTGGAAGCACAGTAGTGGGAATGAGAAAACGTCCTTCTGCTATGAAGCTCTGACTGGTCTCCAACTCATGATCTTCCTGTCTCAAGGTGGCAAATGCTGGGCTTACAAGCACTCACCACCACTGGTGGAAGAGACTATGAAGTCTTCAATGTGATTTCCATAACAGGAATGGCACGTCCATCTGATGGTTCCCATATCATCAGTGAAAAATATCAAAGGATCCACACAAGGGAGGATTGTCTGCCCCTGTCTCAAGACGTTTTTGGTTGTAACGAGTGGAGTGAACTCTATTGGAAGCAACTGGGAAGAAGCCTGGGATGCTATTCAAGATTTACAGTGTGCAGGTGACTGCCCCTATGCTCCATCACAACAGATTACCGGACTGGCAATGCTCACATTACTGAGATTAACAGTCTTATATTAGAGAATCTTTGTTTCTCAGTCTGATGGCTTAATTTACCTTCTTCCCTGTCATGATTTCCACAGGTCCCTGGTCTTGGTTTTCAAGATAATTTTTTATCACATACTTTGATTACAGCCTTTGACATCCTCATATTTTCCTGACTTCTGCCAGTTCATCAGGGCCTTGGGCAACTGACTTGTGTGGGTAATTACAAAAGCTGACATGAAAAGACTGAATCCAGACTAGGAATTGTATGGTACCTAAGAAGTGTGGAGACAAAGAGGGGCTTGTACAAGGTCAGAGATAGGAACTTTCCAAGGTTCCTTTTCGTTGCTGTGATAAAATGCCCTGAGCAAAAGCATCTCAAGGAAGAAATGGTTTATTTTAGCTCACAGTTCCAGGTTATAGTCCATCATTGTAGAGAAGTCTAGGTAGGGACTTGAAGCAGCTAATCACATGATAGTCAAGAGCAGAGAGAGAATGGATGCATGCATGTCTACTCTTTAGTTCATGTTCTCCATTCTTGTACGGTCCAGGATCCAAACCTAGGGAATGGCTCCACTTGTGCTGGGCTGGGTCTTCCTACATCAGTGTAATCACGATAATCTCCCAGGCCAACCTGTTCCAGATAATCTCTCATCACAACTCTCTTCTCAGGTGATTCTACAGCATGTCAGGGTGACAGGTAAAAGGAACCATCATATGATCAAACGTATATTTTTGATAAAATTGTTCTGTGTGCTTTGTGTCATTAGCATTACCTTCTTGGGGCCTCATGGAAATTCTGAAACACAAATTCTATTGTTCCCATTTCACAAAAGGGGAAAATTGAAGACCAAAGAAATCTAGGTACTGTGCTCAAGACTACAGTGGCAGTTGATGGTAAAACTGCAGCCTGACTTCAGTGCCTTGATCCCAAGACTCTAGATACCTTTGCTTTTGTCCTCCATGATTGTTGCTGTGTCAACATTTTGTTCTTTGAGATGAGGTCTCACCTGTAGCTCTGGCTGACCTAGAACTCACTATGTAAACTAGGCTGGCCTTGACCTTGCAAATATCTGCCTGCTTCTGCCTCCTCAGTGCTGCAAGTAAAGACATTTGCCACCATGACCAGCTTTCAAATTTTAGTTCTAAAAAAGACTCTGATGGTTTTGCTGTTCCGACATTTGCTCTTGAATTACCTGTCTGCTCATCTTCCTGATGGTCCTTCCATCACCTCTAACCTGCTGTCACTCATTCCTTATCAGCTTATGTCTCTGTAATCATTTTGCCACTAAGGAATATTCTGGTAAATGAAAATGAGAAAACAACAGTTTATTATTAATCACTTTCCACAGAACAAATACAGCCATCTTCCCACAAATACATTTGATTATAGTACACCTCTGTGCATAAAATCCTTCAGTGGCTCTCACTCCTTAACATCCTCCCCATAAGTCTTGACTGTTATTCACAGTGCCCTGTATTGTCTGGTTCATTTTCACCTCTCATGGTTCTTGTGGGCCAGGGTGCAGGGATATGGGGAATTCACAAGTGGGAGTTTTATGTCTTGCTCATGCAATAACCCAAGGAGATATGACATGTTGGCCAGTGGCTCTGGGTCTTTCTGGGCTGTCCTGAGTCCCTTTCGACCACCACTCCCCTTCCCTTGGGGCAGAGTGTCAGAGGAAGAATGGTTACTCCTTTATAATCTGGGACACCTCACTTCTTTCCATCCATTGGATAGAATGTAATCACATGACAATCTCTAACTACAAAGGAAGTTGGGAAATGATATTCAACTGTGTGCTACTAGGATAGACAGGAAGGAGCCTTGTGGGCTGCCGGAAGTCTTTCTGCACGTTATCTGCCTTCACTCTTATCTTCTCCTTACACGCTAGAGCTGTGCAGTGTCCCAGTGTCTTCAAAGGGTCAGTGGTCATTCCCACAATGACGTGGTGTACACTTTCGGTGGGTTTACGTGGATTTGTTCTCTCATTCTAGTCATTTCTTGATTTCTTTGGCTCTCAGCTCAGGTATCCCTTCCCTAGTGCAGACTGCATCGTTCCCCCAGACCCACCCTATCCACCCAGTCACATGTTCTTACAGAACCTGCCAAGTTCCTCCACACAGATCTGAAATTAGAAAGTCCATGTCGGGCTGGAGAGTGGCAGGAAAGAGCATTTGCTGCTCTTGTGAAAGACCCAAGTTTAGTTCTAGCACTCACATTGGGCAGCTGACAACTCCCAAACTCTGGCTCCTGCGGAACTGGGGCTCTCTTCTGGTGCCCACAAGCACTGCACACGTGCAACTGGGGCTCTCTTCTGGTGCCCACAAGCACTGCACACATGCACAAGCACACACACACAAATAAGATATTTTAAAAAATCCATGTTTCTGTGACAGTTTCATTACTTTTTGACTTGCTAGCTAGACCATAAATGTCAGGACAGAAGTGACCACCTTGCTTATAGTGCATCTTCACCTTAAGCACACTCAATAAATATCCATCAGATTGCAATTTGACATGTATATGGTGCTTGACAAACATATAACAATGAGGCAAATATACACATACATTTCCACCAACAGATTCAAACCATGATTTATTGATCATGTTTTTGGCCTGTGACTGTTTTATAAGCTGCATCACCAAGTTACTGAGGGACTGTGTGTCTCCATCTCAACACACTATGTGATTATTCTTGTAGCCTTGACTTTCTTTCTGTTTATTTATTCATCAAACATATACTGAATCTACATTGGCTGAAATCCATGGTCCTGAATATATACAAAAGAAGCCACTTCTCTGTCTTCAGTTCTGGATAGCAAAGGAAATCGACTCACATTCAGCATCCTAGATAGCACCATTATTCTTGCCACAATAGAAATATGAATGGAGGGTGTTGTTTGGAGCCTGCATAGTGGAAACGATTATGTAGGTTGGACCAATTCTTCACATGGTCTTTGTTGGTAGGCTGTAAGGAAGAATTGTGTTAGTTATTTTATATTGGCCAAGAGGTTTCTATTCTGCAGACATACATTATCTCCTTTGCTTAGGCAAACACAGTGCCAGGACAACCAAATAATGCTGATTTTGTCTTGTTGGGGGCCAACAGGCAGCTCAGGACAGTGTCTAGACTTGCCTAGATGCTCTTGGGAAGCGGTGGCCTGAGGAAGGGCTCTGAAGTTCTGGTTGATGAGGAGAGTTTGGTGTATATATTTTTTTCAGACGAGGTTTATTACAGCCCAGGCTGACTTTGATGTCCTTATGAAGCTGAGATGACTCTGTACTGCTTTTCCTCTGGCCTCCACTTCTCAGGTGCCTGGACAGCAGCCATGTACTACCATACCGGGTTTATGTGGAATTAGGGATTGAACTCAGAGCTTTGTCCATGTGAGTCAAGTACTCCACCACTGAGCTGGGATGGTTTGAATGAAAAAAGTTCCCCCTTGGCTCATGTATTTGAAAACTTGGTGCCTAGCTGGTGGCTCTTTAGGGAGATAAGGAAGTTATCAAGGGGTATAGCCTTGTGAAAGAAGAAGTAGATCAGTAGGGGTAGGCTTTGAGCGTTTGTAGCCCCACCCCATTTCCTGCTCTCTCTCTCTCTCTCTCTCTCTCTCTCTCTCTCTCTCTCTCTCTCTCTCTCTCTCTCTCTCTCTCTCCTGTCTGCCGTTGAGATGCAATTGCTTAGCTGCTCCTGCTTTTACACCGTTATGAACATCTAGCAGTCTGGAACCATAACCCTCTTCTTTATGTATTTTATTACAGCAACAGAGAAGAAACTAATACAGATCTACACCCCTGTCTTATTCTGAATAGTTATTTTTGATCCATGTGCATTTTGACACCTTAAAAACCAGCACAGCTTCCACAACTCTGATAGCAACTGACTGTGGGGTGAGTTTCCAAAGTACTTCCACAGAGTAAGCACTGTGTCTCTTCACTCAGGCTTTCTCATTCTATACATTTTATCTATTTTCTTCATACATATTTTAGAGCTAAAATTATATATACACAGTAAGGAAAAGTACAAAAGAACACTTCTATTGCTGTGAAGAGACACTATGGCCAAGGCAACGCTTATAAAAGAAAACATTGAATTGGGGGATTGCTTACAGTGTCAGAGGCTTAGTCCATTGCCATCATGGCGGGGAGCATGACGGCATAGCAGGCAGACGTGGTGCTGGAGATGTAGCTGAGAGCTACTTCCTGATCTGCAGGCAGAGGGGGAGACACTGTTCACCTCATTGACACACTTTCTCCAACAAGGCTGCACCTCAGAATCCTTTCAAATAGTG
This sequence comes from Peromyscus melanophrys, assembly GCA_902168415.1. Lineage (NCBI taxonomy): Eukaryota > Metazoa > Chordata > Mammalia > Rodentia > Cricetidae > Peromyscus > Peromyscus melanophrys. Next base: position 3,722 of record CABHPR010153695.1, on the reverse strand, counting down.
CCACTCCCTGGTGACTCAACATTCAAATATATGAGCCTATGGTGGCCATTCTCATTCTAACCACCACAAATATAAAAAGGAAAGTGAAGTTTCTCTACTGTTATCCCCAAGAGTCCCTGCTGTCTTTTTTAGGGGCAATGACAAACTTTTCTACACCATCTTCAAAACCTTTGCCTATAACCTGCAAGGTGCTAAATCCAAGAATGGCTTTACCATTCTTACACATCTGTGCCTGGGTTTTCTGATTAGCATATCTTGGAGGATCCCTGTGTCATAATATGTGGCTTACTCATTCTCTCTTACAGCTGCAGAGACGGAATCTGTGGGAGATATTTATTGAATTGCATAGATGTGTGCACATCTATAATTAAGCCCTATGTGAAATATTTATACATAAAGTGCATGAACAATCTGCCCATATCTGTAAACGAATACAGACTACTTATTATCCATAAGTCACCCCATTAAATCAAGAGTGGGAAAACTTCAGTCCAAGGGCCAAATTCAGCTTGTTTTTCTGAATTCAGCTTCACTGGAACCCAGAGACTATTGGTTTGTGGAGCAGCAGAGTGAGGAGATGGGGTTGGAACCTGCATGCAGAAATGAGGCCATTTGCTGTCGGACCCCGGTAGCAAGTGCTGCCTCCTCCTTTCCTTCCTGCTCCTCCTTCCTCCCTCCTCTTCCTGCCCTTGGTCCCTCCTTCTCTCTTCTGCCTGATCTCTTCATCCTCCTCCTCTCTATTTCTCCTCACCCTCCCACTGTAGTGGGTAGCCATTCCAGCCTTGATCTGGAAGTTCCAACCCCCATTGAGGCTTCGGTAACTGTCATGCCTACAAGGCGGGGCCAAGAGAGGACCCTGAAGACCCAAGATCCAGATGCGCTCCCCTCTCTTGGTTCCCGGACCCTGGATGTTAGAGGGAGACCGAACAGAGTTCTCCAGAGAACACTGCCGGACTGCGCTACGTCTTCCCCAGACCCTGTAGCCTATCCCTTCATTTGTGAGTTACCCCACAAAATAAACCTCCTTTTTGACTACGTGGAGTGGCCTTAATAATTTCACCAATATCCCACCTCTTCCTTCTTCATGGTACTTACAGAGAGAGAACCCAGGGCCTCATGTCTACTAGGCAAGCATTCTATTACCAAGATAGACATTTTATTGAAAAGCTTTCCCATTGAGCAATTTGAAATACATTTAACTACTTTACTCTCAACAAACCCTTATTTTTTATATCAGTGATTACCACAATTTATTTTATGTTATTAAAGCTGCTTTACAATATAAAAATATTTTCTGTAAAATTAAGGTTTTTGTGTTCAGAGAAAAATATTTAACTATCTCTTCAGTTCCATTTCCTCTGCCCTTCTCTGATTTCCTCTGTTGTGGTCATTTGAAAGAAAATGGCCCCCACAGGGAGTGGCACTATTAGGAGAAGTGTCTTGTTGGAGTAGGTGTGGCCTTGTTAGAGGAAGTGTGTCAATGTGGTGGTGGGATTTGAGGTCTCCTTTGCTCAAGTTACACTAAGTGTAGTACACAGTTGCTTCTCTTACCTGTGGATCAAGATGTAGAACCCTCAACTCCTTCTCCAGTACTGTGTCTGCCTCCATGCCACCTGCTATGACAATAATGGACTAAACCTCTAAAACTGTGAGCCAGCCCAATTTAATGTTTTCCTTTATAAGAGTTGCCGTGGTCATGGTGTCTCTTCACAGCAATAGAACATTGACTAAGACAACTGTCTTTCTTAGAAATGGTTACTGTTAGAAGGTTGTTGCTGTGTGTGTGTAACACACACACACACACACACACACACACACACACACACTAGAAATGCAGATGTATATATGTTTATGTATTTTTTCACTAGTCATTTGCATAGTCACTTATTTTTATAAGAATTAAAAAGTCCATTTAAGTTATTTTATTTATTGTCATTGGGTGTGGGAAGGGCATGTACATACCACTGTGGCTGTGTAGACAATCATAGAGTCATTCTCTTCTAGCTTTACCTGGGTTCCTGGGAGTCTAGCTCATCTCATCAGGCCTGTACAGCAAGCATCGTTACCCACTGACCCGAACTGCCAGTTCTGAAAGTCTACATTAGAAGATGCTGCTGCAAGGCAGAGCCATCAAGTTCTGTGAGGTGGACATTGATTAGTCTCTCCAGGGTGGAGGGATAAACATTTTGTCTTCAGCTCAGTCTGCATATGGGAAATAAGAGTCAGGATGCTTGCATGAAAATGTGATTGACATCTAGGTTCTGTGGAGCCTGTGGCATTCCAACGTGGGGTAAGAGGATGGTGATGGTGTTCAACATCAGATCTTCCAATTTTCAGAGCAACCACCTTTTATCTTTAGCAGAGCTCTGTGAATTAGGCTTAACCTCTCCTTCATCTTACACCAATCCAGTAAGTATTGCCTCTGCGTAGTTTTCATGTTCTTTTGGGTATGATTTTGAAGAATGTCTTTGAAGCAGGCTGGGAATGTGGCTCACTTGGTCAAGTGCTTGCCTAGCATGCACAAAGCTCTGGGTTTGATCTCTAGCAAGATCAGAAGTTCAAAGTCATTATTGACCATGAGCTTGAGGCCATCCTGGGCTACATGAAGCCTCATCTCAAAGACAAACAAACAAATATCTTTGAAGTAGTTTCTGTGCTATCATTTGTGAATGCTAATGTGCCCCCGTTTGGAGTGGCTACACATTTACGTGAGATAAGGTCTGCCACATACAGAGTTCAACGTCCAGCATGTGGTCAGATCTCAGGGAACCACTGTTCTCTTATTACATATGCATTTGCCTGTGCCCCTCACTGTTTGGGAATAACTTCACCCTTTGTAATTTCTCTACTTGTATTTATCAAAGCTGTCAGGCATTCATGGACAAATACTGGTCTCTCTTCTCCCCAAATAAAACACCACCCAAACCTTACACTTTCAACTTCTCTTTTGAAAGTTTAGTTTTAATTTTATGTGTATGGATGTTTTGCCTGCATGTATGTCTGTGCAGCATCTGTGCACAGTGTCTTCAGAGTCCAGAGAAGGTAGCAAATTCCCTGGAACTGGAGTTACAGATGGTTGTTAGCCGCCATGAAGGTGCTGGAAATCGAACCTGAGTTTTTTGGTACAGTAGCCAGTGCTCATCACTGCTGAGCCATTGCCAGCCCTAGGGTCCAACTTCTTTTAAAAAAAAGTGCATAATCCAGAATAGTAAGCCAGTGTCCCAAGGTGTTCTGCCTTTTGGGGATATAGAAGATGACATTGATTGAGAAATCACTTATCTAAGTGACAAATAAAAAATCCCCACCAATTGCAGGCCAGCCAGTTACTAGATAAAACAACAAGCAAGCGAACACAACACAAGCTGTTAAGCAGCCCAGCCAGACCCACCGTCCCATATTCTTGGAAATGGGGAAGGCAGGGATTGGGAGTCAACTACTTCTTCTTCTTCTTCTTCTTCTTCTTCTTCTTCTTCTTCTTCTTCTTCTTCTTCTTCTTCTTCTTCTTCTTCTTCTTCTAATAATAATAATAATAATAATAATAATAATAATAATAATAATTATTATTCTTTTGTTTTTTGGCATTTTTATTCTCTAGGTGAACTCCTCTTAGTGAGGTGGCGTGCCTATGGGAGAGGGAACCATCTGTAGGAACCTATACTCATGGTGCCCAATCGCAGCATTTGCTAATAATCAGCTCCACGTCACATCCCTTTGAGGCCAAG
>CABHPR010153694.1:11879-40374 GCA_902168415.1 Peromyscus melanophrys | reverse complement strand
TGCACATACCAGGATCCCTTCTTTTCTTTGGGCTGAAAGTCTTCATTTCAACTGATGGACTTACTTACAAACACTCTCGCAGCCAGCCTATCTGCACTCGGAGCTCAGGGCTTCCAGAAATCTGACTAACCCCGGGAGCTCCTGATGAAGCAGGAACAGAAACTGCTAGCTTTGAATCAGACAGACTCCAGCTGGCATCCTGACTCTGTGACTAACAGCCAGGTGACCTTGGGGAGGTCACTTGACCTCTTTAGTTTCCTTCCTATAAAATTCAGACAGCAATTAAAAAAATAGTATTAGTATTCCCCTTTGGATCAAAGGATTAGTTGGCAAGTGATGGGGGCTAGTACACAAAGGATTCACTAGGATAACAGTCATGGTCATGTTGTTTGCGAGACAAGGTTTTATCTGTGTGTGTGTGTGTGTATGCATGAGTGTGTGCGTGCACCTGTGTGGATGTATGTATGTATGTGTGTGTTTAACTGTATGTATGTGTTTGTGTGTGTGTTTGCTTGTGTGTGTATGTTTATATATGTGTGTATATGTGTATGCATATGTGTGTATGCATATGCGTGCATGTATGTGTATGTTTAATTGTATGTGTTTGCATGTGTGTTCGCATGTGTGTATATGATATGTGTGTGCACATATACACAAATATATGAGGAAGCTGGAAGACAACTTTAGGGGTCATTCCACCATCCATCTTGTTTTCTGAGACAGGGTCTCTCACTGGGGCCTGGAGCTCACTGCTCAGGCCAGGCTGACTGGGGAGCCAACCCCTTCAGCATCTCTTTGTCTTTACCTCCCCAACCCTTATATTACAGGTGGGTGCTACGTTGGCCAGTAAAATAAAAGAAACAAAAGCCAAACCATGGATTCTGGGGATTCAAACACAGGTTCTCACGCTTGCAAGGCAAGCAGTTTACCCCCTGAGATAGCATCCCACCCCCCACAAAGTTGTACCTTCCTGTCACTGTCCCTGTAGCCGACACCGTATGTGCATTGACAGGGAGGCCGCCCGGGAGTGCCCACCCTTGTTTTTCAAGCCCTCATGGACCTCTTGTCTCCCCTTTTCTCACGGCTGAAACAGCCAAAATTACAGTTTTAACTAATCCTGCAGGAGTTTATTGATACTTATCACACAATAGACACTGAATGCATGTTATCAGCCCACACACATGTGGACAGAGATCTGTGTGTGTGTGTATGCATGAGTGTGTGCGTGCACCTGTGTGGATGTATGTATGTATGTGTGTGTTTAACTGTATGTATGTGTTTGTGTGTGTGTTTGCTTGTGTGTGTATGTTTATATATGTGTGTATATGTGTATGCCTATGTGTGTATGCATGTGCGTGCATGTATGTGTATGTTTAATTGTATGTGTTTGTATGTGTGTTCGCATGTGTGTATATGATATATGTGTGCACATATATACAAATATATGAGGAAGCTGGAAGACAACTTTAGAGATCTGAGAGGCAGGTGTACTTGTAAACAAGAGGCCATCTTGATTATCTTCCAGGGGGAACAACAAGGAAAGTAGTCCTAGAGTTCTGGGAGTGGAACATATAGGTAGCACTAAATTTGGTGCATTCTCTGGACAAGAAGTAAGTCAACATGGCTACAGAGTATGAACAGGGCAAGGTAGATGGAAATGAAGATTTATGTAAGACGTGGGAAGGCACAGGGCCCGAGGACTTTGGATGTACTACATGTGCAGTGTAAATCTTGTCCTGGATCAGATGTTTGTGCTACCTAATGTTCACTGATGCCCTGACCTCAAAGCAAGTGTTTGGAAGTGAGTCATTAGGGTGGAATGAGTCCACCCCGTGGTGGGATTGTACCCTCCTAAGAAGGGGGAAACACTAGAGTCCTGTCTCCATTTCCCCCATAGAATAAGGACCTGTGTGGGTAATGTGGCCATGCACACCCTCAGAGAGCCCTCATCAGGGTCAGAACATGTCAGAACTTTGATCTTGAGAAATAACTGCTGCTATTTACCATGCTTGGCCAATAGGAAACTGCTCTGGCAGCCTGAGCAGACAGAAACAGAACTGCTCTCCAGAGGGTTAGTCTGCTTCACAGGGCTTGTATCTTCTCTAGGACCACCACTGACTTTTATAGCAAACACTGCCTTTTAATTAATGGATGCTGAAAATGGAGGACAAGCCAAAGATGTATCCAGCTTGCCCACCTTAAAGAGCTAGCCAGGCCAGCCTCAGGTCTGGTGAGGTTGACACAGGCCACATCCCTACCCCAGTGATGCCTACTCAACCAGCCTTCCCGGGACCTACTTGCATTCATATTGGACCTTTGACTACATGCTGAGTATCATTTTCATTCAGCAGATACTTTCAGCAACAACCCACCAGTATGGGGTCATTAGAGATGGTAATATGCAGTTGAAGGGCCACTGGACCATGGGTCTGAGCAGATGGTAGCCATTACTGTGACTGAGCTTAATTTTGTGAGAAAGCTGAGGCCACTGATGGTGGTTCTGTTCTTTGGCCCAACTTTAAAAATGCAGAGAACACCAGACTACACACTTCTTCAGCACTTCTGTGTTGCTACAGCCATTCCTGTGACTTTGTAATACATATCCTCAGGCTGGGGAGGTGGCTCAGTGGAGAAGGGTGCTTTCTCTGCAAGCTTGAGGACATGAGTTCAAATCCCCAGCACCCACATGAAAAGTGGGCCATGGCTGCACATACCTGCAACCCCAACATTGGGGACAGAGAGAAGCAGATCCCCTGCCAGCCTAGCCAAAAAGAAAAGCTTTGGGTTCAGTGAGAGTTACTGTGTCAAGACAATAAGACCACCACAGGGGAAGATACACGGACATCCTGAACTGGCCCCCATATGTGCATCTATGGACTGCATGCATCAACATGTTCGTGTGTGTGGTGTGTGTGTGTGTGTGTGTGTGTGTGTGTGTGTGTGTGTGTGTGAGAGAGAGAGAGAGAGAGAGAGAGAGAGAGAGAGAGAGAGAGAGAGAGAGAGAGACTTCTTGATTATCATGTGTGTAAAAGTGAGAAGAAGGATTATTTTTCTCAATGGATGGAAACTAACACCTTAGGGGATTTTAAAATCCCACAGCCCTGCTCATGTTGCATAGAGCAATGTCCATGAATATGTAAACCGAAGAAGGAACAAGTGTCCTGTGGAATATATTTACATTCAGCTCTTCACACACACGGTGACCCTCCCGGTTAATTGGCTTGCGGTGGGTAGTTTTGGATACACGCACGGCACTCCCAGAGCAGGTCTGTTACCCACTAGTCCATAAAGCTAATCTCTCTGGTTAATAGTTTGCAGCTTGAGTCTCATTAAGTGGGAGAACTCCTAGCCATGCTTGGCTGTAATCCTCTGCATTCATTTGCTGTAATTTGGCTCCTGACTGGAGGATATTTTCTCCGTTATTGTGTGGTGGGGTTTCCTAGCATTCTGCTTTGGAAAATGGCAATAATCTTGTAGCCTCACTTCAGAAGGGATTCCTTACTTCGTTGTCTGAAATGTACAGCAAACATTGTAATAATATTAGATGATAGCAACCACTAACAGTCACTGGCTATACATTACACACTTTGAGTTCCAAGGGGGGTTCTTTCATGACTCGATTCTCATCATGCTGCAAGGAAGTAATTCTCATCCACATTTCTTATATTGAGAAGCTGAGGCCAAGAGTAAGTTTGATTCAGTCAGTAACTGTCATGAGATGATAACTCAAGCTTACAATCTAGTCTCCTTCCTCTTCAATGTAACTCCTCAAACATGTGACCATTACTCGCAGAGCAGACATGGGCACAAGTGTGAAATCCCAGGTGAATCAGAGCAGACCTCAGCACCATGTCTGGTTGTGTAGGAAGAGGAGTCAGTCTGAATTCCTAGGTGGAATCATGGAACCAGTTTTTCTGGGGGATAATAGAAATGTAAGTGTCATGATCATTTTAAATAAACTTCTGTTATTATGTGGAAACACTGCACAATCTCTGGTTGAGGACTGTGCAGTTCATGCTTTGCCCTGTTCATGCTTTCAACCCCAGGACCCCCAAAACAGTGAGACCACTCCAATATGTTTTGAATGAGCAAATGCCACTGTTTGGGGTTGAATATATCATAGCCTACCTATTGCAGATATCTGCTCTCCATCATGTTCAGTCTGTAAAAGCAACGAAGTGGAATAAGCTCTTGGATCGTGTCAGGAGAAGTAAGGAAATCAAAGTAGCCACATTAAAATAGGTGTAAGCAACCATCAGGTCATGAGACAGGATTCCACAAAGACTTCTGCATCATTTTAGGTGTTCTTATTCATTACAATAAATAAATAAAAGTGGAATCACCATTCTGATAGAGAGATCTAAGGGCCAAGCAGCACTACCAGCCCTGGGGCCAAGTGTAAGTACCCCATCATGAGGCCACCAGCAATACACAATGCCATCTATATGAATGTCATTGTCAGAAATACTTAGTTTAACTAAATATCCTCACATGGAAGCCATCAGATCAAGCCAGACTGTGTGCCTTTACAAAAGACAGCTGGCCTAGATTTGTATGAGCAAAAGAGAAAGCAGTGTCATTTGAGTGAGAAGAAACTACCTAGAAAGTGTCAAAGTTGTGGGAGGAATGGATCCGATCAACAGGGATAAACTAGATGTCCTGATATGCCTAGTGTCTGCCTTGATTGATTCTTTGATTTAAAACAGAGAAGACATCCCTCCTGGCCTGTGGAGACACACCTATGTCTATCTAGTATATAGAGCATGGTGGGGGAGAGGAATGAGTCAGGTACTCAGCTCTGTTAGGTGTGATAAATAATGCCTGAGAGGCAGGTCAAGATGGAAAAGGAGAAAGTGGGTGGTAGGAAATGCATGCCGAAGTACTTGTGAAGTCCCTTTTAAAAGATGTATTATTTATTTACATGTGTATTATGAGAATGTGTGTATGGGTGCCCTCAGAGGCCAAAAGTGATTGTAGGATCCCTTGGAGCTGGGGTTACAGGTGGTTGTGAGTCACCCAACCAGGGTTCTAGGAACTGACTGAGGCTTTAAGAACAGCAGGTGCTTGTAACAACTGAGCCACTGCTCCAGCCCCATGCATCTTTTAAAAGCTTAAGAAGGATTGTGTATATGCATGTGTGTATAAATATGCACATATGTACATTTATGTACGAGTGTATGCAAATAGAATGGGAACCTGAGTATAAGGTTCTGAGTGGTGGCCATGCCTTCACCAAGTGTGGTTGGATGGTCATTGTCCTGCCCACCTGCTTCTCCAGAGCTCTCTTGTTCTTCCAAGTAGCAGTATGGCGTGGAAGGATACCATGCCTGTGTGCCTCAGGGTGACATGAGTGTGAGGCCTGTGCTTCTGGCCCACTACATCACAGGACCTGTATGTACCTTCTTGGAGGGGCCCGTGCCTTCAGGGTATGTGTGTTCCACTGCTCTTTGGGGGTTTCTATTTGTGGTTTCCTTCCTTCCCTACAGTTCCCCTGGCTCCCTGGACCAGTGTCTATGTTATAGCACTTAGATGGCAGGGGAGGTATGGGGGGATGGGAGCTTGCAGTGTAGCTGCTTCCGAGCTATGGCCATCTTCCCTTTCTGCTTCTCCAGCCTCTGGGCCAGCTTCCCACAGTTTTCCCAGTAAGCACCTTGCCTCATGGCTTCCTCTTTTGTGGGTGTGTGTGGGAGGTGTCAGTGTTCTTAGCTGCCACAGGTGTGTGTGTGTATGTGTGTGTGTGTGTGTGTGTGTGTGTGTGTGTGTGTGTGTACATGTGCACATGTGTGAGAGTGTGATCATCTGCCTGTGTATGCACCCATGTGTCTCTGCAAGGTGCACGTGCACATGTGTGCATTTGAGCTGGGCTGCTTGGTTGAGTGCAAGCCACACTTACTATCCCCCTCCAGCCTGATTTCTATGTCCTCCACAGTGGCTTTTGCTCTGGGCCTCTGCTTTGTCTTGATGTTTCTGGGCCGGTTGCCGGCAGCAAGAGCGCATGCATATTTAAAGTGAGCCTCTGCCGCAGGTGGCTCCCACGGGCCCCCTCTGTTTGGTGGTATCTGCTCTGAGCAGGTGCTTATGGTCTGTGGCAGACAGAAGCATCCTGGGTTTTGGGCCGGCAGTGCTGAGGGGTGGTCCTGGCAAGCCATAGCCTTCTGCACCTCAAGTTGCTCACTTTTGAAGTGGAGGTCACCAGGTGGTGGTGTGCAAACTGTAGCATTTGGGGAAAGATGTTAGCTGGACTGCACTAAGCATCCAGGCAGCTTAGCAGATAACCTGCTCTGACAGTAACGTTTCCTGACACACACGTCCAAGAATTTGCCCTGCTCCACTGGGATGGCGATCACCACAGAATGACAATAGCCAGAGATTTCTTCCGCTGGTACTCTTCATACATTCCTAGTAATGTTTTTATATACATGTTGTGGGGTGTGTGTGTGTGTGTGTGTGTGTGTGTGTTATACATGTCTACACATGCATTTGTGTATGTGTACATACACGTGTATATGTGTGTGTGTGCATTTGCATGTGGAGACCCAAGGTTGATGTCAGGAATCATTCTGGATCACTCTTCAGTATGATTGAGGCAGGGTCTCTCAATCAAACCCAGAGCTCACCAATATGGCTAGTCTTACTAGTCGGCTTGCTCTCAGGTCACCAATATGGCTAGTCTTACTAGGCAGCTTGCCTCTGCCTCTGAACTTGAATTACAGTGGGCTGCCACTTTGTGTGGGTTTCTGGGGATCAAACTCTGGTCCTTACACTCAACTGCTGGGCCACCTCTCCAGCCCCACCTCCTTGACTCTTTAGCAGAGGGCAAACCTGCCAGCCACCAGCTTGGGTCATGTTTTTCTTTCTTTTCTGTGTGATTGGCATCCTGAATTTGAAGATTCCCCTTGAAAACTTCCAACCTGCCAAACCACAGCCGGGAGACTGTCACCTGATTCAGAATGAACTTGATGATGAGGTGGTACACAAGTGGCAGGCTTGAGCTGCTACTGGCATGGGACTGTTTCTGGTGAGATCCAGGGTGAGCAGTCAGAAAACTCCCATCCCATCTCTGGCAGAGGCCAGCCCAATAAGAGCAAATGCTGTGGACAGCATGGTGCTTGCCCTAGCCGGTCCCCTGCTCTTCTGAACCTACCATCTGCACCCATAAAAATCCTCCCTTCCCACCCCCTTCTCTGCAGCCGTACACACTCCTGTTTTCTTTAGATTCCGCAATTAACAGACTTGCATCTTGGTTCAGATCCACTGTGAAAGCATCACTTAGCACCAAAACCTTTGCCATGCATCACCTTGCAGGACATGTTCATTATTCCTGAGTGTAGAGCATAATGACTTTTAGTCAATTTTGATATAAAGAAGTAAGCGTGTGCCATCAATAATCACCAGAGAAAATACAACAAAACTGCTTTTCCCCTGACAGATTTATGATTCAGCAGCATTAAAAATGTGTGAGTGAATTCTTCAAAGCCGTGCCCATCTCTGCCATTCACCAAAGGAATCTGTACTTGGACACTCTGGTCTCCATATTTGTTTGTTTTTTTTCTGGTCACCCTCACTACATACTGTTCTGCCCTGGCTTCCTGGGATGTTGTACCTTAGCTCACCAAGGCTCCCTGTGTCCTTCCAGACAGAGGATACTTGTCCTCATTTTACAGTAAAGACCAGAGAGCTGAATGAATGATGGCATGACTATGTGGTGGTGGCAGGGACTCAAATTCAGGTCTTTATACAGGACAGTGTGCCCTCCAGTGACTCAGTGTGACATCCCCTGACCTCAGGGATGTCACTAAACAATGTGAAAAGGCTTGAAACCTAGAGTTTAATACTGGTGGCACCGGGAGCAGGCTGAGTCTCTTGGGTAAGGAGGCCATTGGGTTTCTGGTCAGCTGGAGGACCCTGACCTTGGTAGGTATTTGTTGGGGAGACTTGGAGATGGAGGGTGGGGAATAGGGGCCTGGACTCTACCAAGGCATTGAGAGGGAGAAAAAGAAGAGTGAAGTCACAGGATAGGCTCACAGGGCCCACTGCAGTGGGAGGGGGGATCTCAGGCCACCTCCATGTTGGTTCCTTCACTCACTCTGAGCTATTATCCACCCTTACTGTGTGAATAACACAGTAAGGACCAGATAAGTGAGTTAATTGAGTTTTCCTGCCAAGAAACGGGAAGCTGTGGCAGGATTCCGATTTGACTCTGACTTGCATCTCCAAGCTGTTATTTTTTCATCAGGTAGTTTTCATTGAACGCCCAGCTTTATGCCTTCCATCATGAAGACCACACACCCCATCATGGTCCACACTCCGTGGCCTGCCAACCAGGGGTATATCAGACTGTGGGGAGAAGAGGTGGGGCTTACAGACCAGGGCTGGAATTCTGAAGCTACTCTGTGGCTGCATGGCTGAGAAAGTCCTTGAATCTCAGTGAGGAAGGGTCCTCCCGTTAGCCAAGATGCCTATCGTTGCCTCTTGGGCTTCTGCACTCACTGCTCCTTAGCTTCAAGCTGGTGGAACCTGTGTACAGATGCCTTAGTGGGAACATAAGGCATGTAACACAGGTGTGCCAGAGTGCATTCAGACAGGAAGTGAGTAGATGGGATCTCCTGTGTTCCGCCCAGGGGAAGAGCTCCCAGCAGGATGAAGGCTGGGTTCTTCAGAGGCCAGTGGCTTTGATGATGAGGTTGACAGGTGCTCTTGTAGAGAAACAGGAGGCCACAGAGGAAGACACTGAATCCCTCCCCTAAGTGGACCTGTTCTCATAGTTTGACTCTCCCAGGCAGACAGTCCTTCCTCACAGACCCTTTGGTGTGTGTGTAGCAAATACTGCTAGCTCTAATGTCCCTTTATCGCCTCTGTGGCCCTCATGTGTTTTAAGGGATGAATGAGAGGGACTCGCTGAAATTTGAATGGTTCTATTGATGTCTGTTCCCTTCCTTGATGTTGCAAAAAAGGTCACAGCACTTACCTACACTGAAATATTATGAGAGTATGCATGTGAGAATCTGTGACCTGCTTCATATGTGCTAAGCCTCAGAACATGTATGGAACAGAATGGCTTACCTTCTTTGGCCCCAAGAATCTGTGAGACCAAACCCATCAAGTTCCAGTTCACGTGCATATGTGTCCCTCTCTTCACTACCTCGTGGTCTTGGATCCTGGTGCTGATCAAGGCAGAGCTCTCTAGGGAACGGCATTGGACCATGCCCCACCACTCCAGGATTTTGCGACCTACTCCTTTATTCTGGTTGCGAGTTAACCCCCAAATAAATTCCTTTGACCATCAAATAGACTATGTGGATCTATCCCATTACACAGGGCCCTCTGGTGCACCATGCTCCTGCCCTTTTGCTGCATAACTATGCCATTGTCCTTCTTACCTGTTGACTTAGAATCCTGTGACCCTTGAAGGTGGGCTCATCATCGAGGGCAGGAGTCCCTACATTCTCATCTTCTATGTGGCATGTGTGTGCACCATAAGGGAAGCACTGAGTGAAATTGTTGCATGAATAGATTGCAGGGCTGAGTTATTCTCAAAATCTTCCCTCTTCTGTTCTAAAAATAGTGATTTTTCTTAAAAAGACATTAGTAATTGTTAAATTCAGTTGTTTCTATATTTAAAGAATCACCAAAATTATTTGGTACAGGGATTAGGGAGATGGCCCAGCAGTTAGGAGCAGGAGACTAGGGTTTAGATCCCAGCACCCACATGGCGACTAACAGCCTTCTGCAACTCCAATTACAAGGGGGCTTAACGCCCTCTTCTGGGCACCACTGGTACTGTTTTCTCTGTCTCTGTCTCTGTCTCTGTCTCTGTCTCTCTCTCTCTCTCTCTCTCTTTCTCCCTACACACATGCACAAAGGCAGGGGCATACATCCAAGTGGGCACTCATACACATGAATTAACAGTAAAACTTTTAAATTTTCTTTTGGTGCACATAAAAAAAAGATGCCTAAGTGTCCCTCAGGATACCTGGAGTTATTCTTTCTCAAGGTGGGCCCTTCAGATCCAGCCCCATCCCCGTTTTGCACAGTAGAAAGTACACCTTAGGGTGGAGGAATCAATCTTGTATCCCACCAGGTATTCTCTGTGGAGATATGTGGTCCAGCCTACTGTACTTTTGTTCCAGATATGTGTCCTCCATGTGCTTGGAAAGTGAGTATGTGATGGAACACTGTCATTCACATGGTGGGGTGAGGGAGAACATGGCTGGAGTGTGGACCAGGCTCTTAGGGAAGCAGAGGCATGTGACCAGTGTCTGCAGCCGGAGGTTGATTCCAGGTGAAGACAACATCTATCCATTGCCGTTTAAGTGAAGTTAAAATTGGAGGACTGAGATAATCTAATGGAGTATTCCATTTGTCAGAGGGTTATGTCTTATTTCTTGGTGATTTATTTCCTGTTCAAATATACTCTGTACTGCAAATGACATTCCAAGAGCCCATTTCTGTCCCCTGAGCACTTGAATTCCTTCCAAGCGGTAAAGCTGCTGTGGTTTAAGCTGGTTTGGAAAACTGTCATTGAGGGTGATGGATTACCGTCCCTGCAGTGGGTGTTCAGCCTCCACAGAGTTCACAGCCCCCTCACCTTAAAGACCCAATTTGTGTGGAAATGTCACTCAATTATTTAGAAGTGCATTCTTGCTGACATCAGCAACTCCAGAGCCATTGGAGAGTTGGGGGGAGGGGGCTCCCTAAGTCACAGCATGGCTGCTCACTGCATTCCCTGGAATGCTCAGCTGCAAGATAAGGGTGGTTCATAGCTGGTGTCACCTTCAGGGAGGTTCTTTATGCCTTGAAACTTACTTATGTTTTAGTTTGGGATGAAATCAGAAAATTAGAAATGAAGAAAAATAAGATGGCTTTGTCAGCTCAATGTGTGCTCAGGATTGGAAAAGTTTCCAAGAAGCTTTTTTCCACTTTTTATCGTGTGTGTGTGTGTGTGTGTGTGTGTGTGTGTGTGTGTGTGTGTGTGCATGCACTCATTTGCACACGCACACAGGCACATGTATGCATGTAGAATTTGTATGGTCAAAGGCAAACCGTAGAATTTGTATGGTCAAAGGCAAACCTCAGGCAACAGTCCTCACTTTCACCTTGTTTAAGACAATGTATCTTGCTTGCTACTGAGTACAGCCGACTTGACAGCCCAAGAGTGCCCGAGGCCTCTGGTTTCTGCTTCCATCCCACCATGGGAGCACTCAGGTTATGTACCTGTGTTACTGTGTCAGCTTTACAAGCGTTCTGAGAACCCAATCTCAGGTTCTCACATTTGCACAGCAAACCCCTTACCCACTGAGCCGTCCATCACTCAACCCCCAAGACACTTTACCTTAAAAATTCTTTCTCTGTGGAAAAGATCATTGTTCAGATACTTTCATAATGCCTCCTTGGTCTTATGTTATCTTTCTGTTTTGGAAAATTGACCTTTTGTGGCTTGAAACTAGAGTCAAACAATAATATGTTTTATAATATTTTATGATACCTTCCTTCAGAGCCTAAATATTTAGAAATCAAAGGCAGGGGATCTTATCTTCAAATTTATGGGCTTGATGCTATCTCACAGACGTACAAGGATAGACTGGTTTTTCTGACATTCCCTAGAATTCAATTGTCAAGTTTATTCTTAGATAAGATCCATTTAATCAAAGTGCACATGGTAACTTTCCTATATAGCAAGCCAATTCTTTCTGAAAGGATTAAGTATCTGTGCTTTGAAGTCTGAAGGGCAATTATTTCAGAGCCAGATTAATGCCATTTGGCCTCATTTCTAGGCGATGGCATGATCGGTGGCCTTGTAAGAGTAGCTTTCACTGTAAATATGTGAGTTCGCAGTGTGAGAGTCTACGGATCAGTTTTCCTACTCCATAGCCAGAGGCTTATGCTCCCATCCATGGCCTTCGTGAGCTTTTCTTTGTAATAAGATGCCACTGAGGAAAGAATTATTTGTCCTGTTTACCCATTGCACTGGTTTGCCTGTATGTTGCTATGACAAAATACCAAGACCGAAAGCGGCTTCAAGGAGAAAAAGGGCTTATTCTGGCTTGCTGCTCCGGAAGGATAGAATCCATCATGGCTGGGAAGACATGGAAAGCACGGTGGCAGGAGCGGGAAGCTGGCAGATCTCATTTTCATCCACACACAGGAATCAGAGAAAGGAAAACAGGAAATGGGGTGAGGTCATAAACCTCAGTGCCTGGCCCCATACTTCCTCCAGCAAGGCTCTGCCTCCTAAAAGTTCCAAAAGCTCCCAAACAACAGCACCAGCTAGGAACCATGTGTCTACATACATGAGCCCCTGGGGGACACTTCTCATTTGAACCACAACATTCATCAATTCATTAATTCTACAAATGATTTATTGAGCATCTACTGTGTGCCCGTTGATTTATTAGGTGCTTAGATGCAGATTAGGAGGCGGTGGTGCACACGCTAGCTTAAAAGACGCCAGCAGCGAGAGAGATGGGAACAAATGAAGGACATCAAGAAGGGCAAGATCACCCGCGTGCAGGGAGGCCAGCCATGTATTTACACGGAGCCTGGAGTGCCTGAGTATCTCACAGGCCCAGGAAGGCTTTGTGTTTTATTCTGAGTGGGAGGGAAGACACTGGAAGGCTTCATGCCTAAGTTTAAACAGCTGTCTCGGTAAATTGTCAACTCTGAAGCCTATTTAAGGGGGAATGGGCCTAGGAAGGAGACCACTCCCAGGAGGTCCTGAAGCAGATATGGGACCAGCCACACAACCTTGCCAGGGAGAAGCATAGGCTGGGAAGTCTGGCAGGGTTGGGCTGCCTTGGCCACCACGCACTCTCAGACTATCCAGTGTGACCTTGTCCTTTTCAATGAAAAGCAAAGTGCATGACGTTTGTCCATCTTTACTGGCTGTTCTGCAGCATCCAGGCTCAGGGAGCCTTTGCAGGAAATTCTCCCCACTGCCACCCTCTCTGCATCAGCTGAAGAGCTATGCTGTATGCAGTCACCACTCCTGGGTATTTCCCCAAAGCCTCCAAGTCAGCGTGTCACAGAGATGCTTGCACATCCATGTTCACAACAGCTGTGCTATGGAACCAAGCAAGGTTCAACCAAGGAACAGATACTGGAGACATGGTGTTGGAAATATGGTATAGCTACACAATGGCACTGTTTTCAGGTGCAAAGGAGAATGAAGTCATGTGTTTGCAGGAAAATGGAGACAACATATTCACAGAATGAAGCCAGCGTCAGAGAGACAAATGTCATGTATTCTTCTCACTTGCAGTTCCTAGATTTACATAGATACTTAAAATTACATATGTATGCATGACATGAAAGCAGAGTAAACTGTCTGTAAGGGAACTAGTGGGCATGAAAAGGGAGAGAAGAGGCATGTGGGGGATGTACTCAACATATAGTATGCATATGTTGTAAACCTTACAAAGAATGGTTTTTAGAAGAACAGTCCCAGTGTTACTTTGTGGCCTCAGTCTTCTTGTCTGTATGTGGTGTCCAGCAGCCTGCCTACCCCATGGGATGGAAGGAGAGGGTGTCCCAGAAGATGTCAGTGCTGTCCCTACTGCCACACCATCCTACAACTCCACCTGTCACTGTCACTTCCTTTGGCTGCACACTTAGCTGCTACACTCACAGCATCATGTGCACTGGACATACTCATTCATCCAGCCCTCAGGAGCGTCACCCCAGCCCGGAAGTAGTGTACACAGGATTGGCAGGCAGCTTTTCACTGGTTGGCATTGGTCAGTGATCTTGTCCGATGCCATCTGTCCTTTCTCTGATGCCAGCCTCTCCAGAATCATGGATGCTGTATGGATGTTGTAGACGCTTCTGCATCCCTTCTCGGCATCTGCAGACACATCCTTGCAGGTGCATCTCTGCTATACTCTCATTCATGTGGAAGCCAAGGAGCTTTGACCCATGAACCTGTCCATCAGGGCACACTCTTCCTCTGCCATTCTTCCTCCTACCTTAGACCCACCACTACTGCCTCTCACCTGAGCCAGTCCCAGGTTCTGGGCTCTCACTGGCTCCCCAGGACCCAGTGGCCAGCACACACAGGTTGACATGATGACTCTTAAGTGACAGTGCTAGAGTGTGAGTGCGGGTGGAGGCTGGGCGGTGAGTCTAGCCAGGGCTTCTATGACAGAAGCATGGTGTTTACCAGTCCATCAGCACAGAGACTGTATGGATATGACCAGGGTGCCGGTGACCAGTACTCCAAGAGAACACCTGTCTGCTGTGTCTTCTCCTGACAGTGGAGGAGAAAAGAGAAAGGAGACGGGCTGTGGAAGCTTCTGGGTTTCCATGTGAGAAGGTGAACCTTTCAGGAGGTGCTCAGCTAAGAAGGGAGTGTGTGTAACTGAACTAACCCGAGCTCAGCCAGGTAGAAATGGAAGCTGATGTCCTTTTCTTTCCTATGTTGACTACACTTTGAAACAGAAGCAAGTGATGTCAAACAAAGGCCACAAGGTGACTCCATGCAGATGGGCTGCTCCATCACCTGCCTTCCCAGCATCCCCTATCGCTGCACTGGGTTAAGTGGCATGCACGGTCTTGGGCTTCAGGGGCTTTAAGACTGGGCACCGGTCGGTCACCTTGGATAGACTGTCAGTTTGCCTTTCCTAAGAGGCTCAACCCAGGAGCTATAGGGAGACTTTGAGAAGAGAGAGAGTCACAGCTAAACAGTGCTTGTGGTGAGTCTTTGGTTAATTGGAAAATTAAATTAACTGTAACACCATTCCCAGAGCATTCTGGTTAATTTATGTCTCACTGTATCAGGATTGGAGACATCTTGGGAGGCCTAAGGTTGTAACTGTGAAGAATCAGAGGACCTAGGAAAGAGGGATCAGAGCTCATTTGAAAGATGCTGAGGCTGAGACCCTCTTGGAAGGTCCCAGGCCAAGGTATTTGGTTTGTGAGTATGTGAGGTGGCCATAGGCTTGGGTCTCAAGAGCCCCCAGCTGAGGGTCATGAGCTGCTTCGAAGAGAACAGAAGAGCAGAAAGCTGTGTCCTCTACTGTGCAACCGAAAAAAGTGTGTCTGACTTTAAACCCGGGATGAGTGAGGCTTAATGCTTTTAATTTGAATTTTAAATCTCAAAGTTTTTTCTTTCTTCACCAAATATCTGCCACCTTCCCCAGTTTCCAAGTATCTGGATTAGACTAGTTTAGAAAAGTACAGAACTGGGAATTATCTATTCTCCTGGGGGATCCAAAAGTCTAAATGGATGAAGGGATTTCATCAGCCATGGTAAGAATTAAAAGCAAACTTTAACAGCCCCAAAGAGAGCCTAGTCATAATGTCTGTGATTTCACACTTGGGAAACATCTTGAATCCATAGGAAAGCGTGGAGACAGATGCCAGTGTGAGCTAAGGCTGGACCGTGGGTCAACTGCTGTTTATATGACTACCACAAACAAACAAACCCAGAGAGCTGGGCCACTAGGGCCACATTCAGCAATGCAATTGACTGTAATTCTCTTTAGACCTTTTATATCTAAGAACTTTGGGGGTGACTTTGAGCCCATTTTCAAACTGTTTTTTAAATTTTTATCTTCATGTGTGTGCATAGCATGTCCAAGCATTTTTTTTTTTTTTGGTTTTTTGAGACAGGGTTTCTCTGTGTAATTTTGGTGCCTGTGTTGGACCTCACACTGTAAACCAGGCTGGCCTCGAACTCACAGAGATCTACCTGGCTCTGCCTCCTGAGTACTGGGATTAAAGGCGTGCGCCACCTCTGCCCAGCTATCCAAGCATTTTTTAAAAGTGGTAAAATTTATATAGCATAAAATTTACCATCATGGCCAGCGTAAATTGTGCCATTCCATAGCAGTAATGCACTCACAGGGTTGTGTAACAGTCGCTGCCATTTATCTCTGCAAAACTCTCCAAAACACCGTACCCTGTGCCATCCTCGAAAGTCCCCACTGTCCCATTTCCTATATGTGCTTTTGACTGCTCTAAGTACCTTACAGAGAAGGCACATTGCAGTGTTGATCTTTAGGAACAAGCTTTTTGGTCTTAGAATTGTGTCTGCAAAGTTCATCCACGTAGTAGTGTGTGTTGGAATTTTTCTCTTCCTATGTCTGAACAGCATCCCATTATAGTTCTAGTATATAGTTCACGTTTTGTTTGCATTTACCCCTTGATGGACA
Organism: Peromyscus melanophrys; assembly: GCA_902168415.1. Lineage (NCBI taxonomy): Eukaryota > Metazoa > Chordata > Mammalia > Rodentia > Cricetidae > Peromyscus > Peromyscus melanophrys. The sequence goes on along the minus strand of CABHPR010153694.1, from coordinate 24,226 downwards.
CTTAGTTTGTAGCCATGTTACCAATAATCCTGCTGTGAGTATGGGCACATCAGCCATTCTTTAAGACCTAGTTCTTGGCTCTCTCAGCTGTAGACCTGGAGATCTGTATTCCAGGATCATACTTTAATTATGTTTTTAGTTTTTTGAGGGACCACTGAACTATTCTGTACATTTTATACATGTTTAAACATCCTTCATGTTTATACATTTGTAAGTGTTAAGATCAGGAGGGTGAGTCCCAGCTTACATTCCCCACCAAGAGTACACCCACATTCCAGCTTCTCCTGTGCTCCGGAACATGTGATCTGTTTGTTTTTTATGGGCTCCCTCTGGGTTGAGGTGAGGTCTCCTTATGTCTGACTTTGTATTTCCTCCTTGGTTAGTGACATCGAGCATTCATCTGCTTTTTGGCCATTCATGTATCCTCCATGAAGAAATTAATCTTCATGTATGGTAGTCATGTTTTGAATTGGGTTCCCTTTTGCTGTTGAGTTTTAGAAGTTCTCTATGTATTCTAGATAGTACTTCATTACCATATATGATTTGAAGATATTTTTCCATTTTGTGAATTGCCTTTTACTCCACTGATACTGACTTAAATGAAAAAAATTTAATGTTCATGAAATTCAGTTTTCTCTCATTTGTCTTTTTATACCTTATTTATCTAAGGCATGATTGCCAAACAGCTGTGAGTTTTCCCCCCTGTGTTTTCTACTATGAATTTTATAGTTCTATCTTACATTTGGGTCTTTGGTGTATTTGAGGCAATGTTTTTGTACATTGTATATGGCAAGCTTCTAACTTCATTCTTTGTTATATGTGGAGATCCATTTTCCCAGCACTGTCCTTTGAAAAGGCTGCCCTCACTCATGGAAAGGCCGTGGCACCCCGCAGGACGTGTGTGACCCCTGTGGGAGATTGCTTCTCTTCTAATTCACTTTATTCCTTTGTGCTTATACAGTGTTCTGGTGCTTTAGCTTTATAGCAAATGTCAAAGTCAGGAAGTGTGAATCCTCACATTTATCCTTCTTTTTAAAAATCGTTTTACGTATTTGGGGCCATTTGAGAGCCACATGAACTTAAGGATAGACTCTCTGTTTCTATAGAAGGCATCCATGGGCTTTGAACAGGGATTATATTTATTCTCTTGGTCATGTTAGTGTCCTTCTCTACTCAGGCTGTTGGAATGGGGGTGCATTCTGAACAGTGGGAACTTGGTTCTCACAGTTCTAGAAGCTCAGAAATCCAAGGTCAAGGTGATGTTAAACTCTGTGTTTAGTGAATGACAACTTCTCTCCCTGTTCTCACATGACCTCATCTGACGGAAGGGACACTCAAGCTCCCATGAGCCTCTCTTATAAGGACACCTTGGTCATGACTTAATTACTTCCCAAAGGACTCATCTCTTAAACCCATCATATTGTGTATTAGGTTTCAACATACATATTTTGGAGAAGTGCAAGCCTCAGGCTGTGGGAATGAAGCTGACATCTTAATAATGACCCCATCACAGAGCACAGGGAATGTTACTATTTATTTATGGCTTCCTCCATTTCTTTCAGTAATGTTTTGCAGTTTTCATTGCATAAACCTTTTACCACTTTTGCTAATTTCTAACTATTTGATTCTTTATGTTGCTCTTGGCAATGAAATTGCTTTAATAATTTTCTTTCCAGGGGTTTCATCATGAGCCTGTGAAAATGTGACTGATTTCTGCATTCTGACTTGGTGTCTGGCTGCTGCCTTGAAATCATTTATTTATTATAACAGCTGTGTTCAATGGTATCTTCAGAGTTCTCCACATCAATGGTCATGCCTGTGTCCTGTGTAGACAGAGATGATCTGCCATTGCCCTGCCCCACATTTTTTCTTTTAGCTATTTCTTGGTTTGGAACTTCAGTAAGAATTCTGCCATGACTGTAGAGGTGTTTGCTGAAGGCAGGCACCCTGCCTTGTTCTTGATCTTAATGGAGAAGATCTCCATCTTCACCATGGAGTGCTGTTTGCTCTGGGTCTTTCATGTATGCATCTTTTCCTTTGAAGTGTTTTCCTTCTGTTCCTATTTTGTTGAGTGCTTTTATCATAAAACAGTGTGGAATTACGTCAGATGCTCTCTCGGCATCATTGAGATCACATTGATTAACTTTTAGAAGTTTCTATAACTTTGGGTGTCTATATACTTCTGAAAATTTTTAATTGATCTGATTCATCTCTCTATAGCTATCATGGAGGGGACCATGATTCTGACACTATGTGGGGAAGGGGGAAGCAGGAGGATAGAAGGAAAATTCTCTCTTTCACTTGCAACTTCAGAGAGAGTAACTGACCAACTGGTGCCTTCCTGGGCCAGAAGAATTCTGTCTCCTGCTCATGTTTAAAGGGGAATCAAAGCCCAGTCCTTGAAAGGAGGCAGCAGAGTTGAAAGACCTGGAACATTTCAAGACTAGGAACATTGCTTTCTTGTATAAAGAGGTGACTGTTCTTGTTAGATCACACACCAAGATATTTTTAACTGAGGTAGGGCATTGCAATCAATAGGTAAATACACATGAAATGAGAGTAAATAGATTTGATCAAAACATACTGTATGTATGTATGAGATTCTGAAACAATAAAAAATCATTCATTTAAAAAAACAACAAAAAAGAATAAAATGGTAATTTTAAAAAGCGAAAATGAAGCCATTTTTGACACCCCCTCCCCAGGTTCCTAACTGCCCCCAAAGTGCTGGGAACCAAACACAGGGCATTATACTTATTAGCCAAGTGACTTACTGCTGAGCTACAATCTTAGCCTTTGGTTTTATGAGACAGGATCTTGCTGTATAACTCAGGCTGGCCTCAAACGTGCCACTCTCCTGCCTCAGCCTCTCACTTGTGATGATTGTTTAGCAATAAATACTCACTGAACAATTGTATAGAGTTATGAAATTTTTCCATGATGTTAAAATTTGGTCTGCTTACAAAAATGATAATGGAAAAGTCATTCAGACTGAGAAAAAAATTGCAGAACCACATTTTAGTTTTATTTTTCATCCATAAACTCTGTTAGAAAAAGAGAGATAATCCTGGAATAATTAAATGGTTAAGAAAGGAAGTTGGAGAAATGGCTGGGTGGTTAAGAGCTCATGCTGCTCTTCGAGGCTACAAGAATGGGATTCCCAACACTCATGTTAAGACACTCACAGACGCCTGGAACTCGAGCTCCAACTACCCTGTCTGGCCTCTGTGTATACCTGCACTCATATGGATATACCACCACCCCCCACACATATACACATAAATAAAAATACATATTTTAGAAATAATTGTTAGAAAATAATTCCTCCTCCAAACTAATGTCTTTGCTGTACAGTTGCATCTGCATTACTGAATTCAGTATCCCTCATGTTGTGTGTGATGTGACTTCAGCAAGAGAAATTACAAGCAAATCACCCATAATGATTTTGATACCAGCACCACGGGCAGCTAATACTGAGAGTCATTCTCTCCGGAAGGAGAAGCTTCTGAGACTCTGGCAGACAGGTTGAGGTTGCAGGGTTTTGATGGATTCTATGAATGCTCCCGAGATGTCAGTAGAGAGTGGACCAGCAAGGGCAAGATGCACACCTTTGCCTTGAGCTCTGTGCAGTAGTTGGGAGGCAGCTGTGGCCCCTTCTCTAATGAGTGGCCCTCCTTCCTCTAGGTCTTGACATCACTCTTGGTCTCCATGCTTTTGAGCATCACAGCCCATCTTTTAAGTAGCATAGTTTCCAGGGGCAAGGTGTATTTGTTTCAACTTAAACTCGAGTGTACATTTCTAGTTTATAGCCACAACTGTGACGTTATAAAATACAGGGTGAGGGAGGGTGGAGAGATGGCTCAGTGCTTAAGAGCATACACCTCTCTTACAGAAGACCTGAGCTTGGTTTCCAGTACCCACACCAAGTGGCTTATAACTACCTGTAACTCTAGCTCTGGCAAATCTGACACTCCTATCTGGCTTCTGAGGGCACCCGCATTCATGTACACACACACACACACACACACACACACACACACACACTCACATGTACATACACACACAGAGGGGGGGAAGAGAGAGAGAGAGAGATCAATCCTTAATATATATATATATATATATTAAGGATTGGATAAAATATATACATTATATATATACACACACATATATAATATACACATATACATCTATACACATATATACATATATACACATATATAATATATATACATATATATACATATATATATATATATACACAATCCTTAACACATAAAATGTTTAGTGAGTCTGAATGGTTGTGATATGTCAGGGTATAGTGTTGAGGGAGATAATGACAATGGATTGGGACATCAATGTGGCAGGGATTTTACATACTCAACTCATTAGTAATGCCGTGAGTTTCACATTATAAAGCCCATGTTAAAAACATAAGAATGTGGGGCTCACACAGTTTCAATACGTTGCCTAATCACTCTGCACTATTGATTGCAGAGCCTGGACTCAATCAGGAACTGAATTTATCTCCCCAGATTAGCATGCTGCACCACCACACTGCTAAATTTACCTTCAGATTCTTTTATAAGCTGAATGCGGGGACACTGTCTCCTTTTTCATTTACATTCCAAAGACTTAATGACCAATCTGAATGTCCTTGTATTGGGCCATCAAAGTGAGTTTAGGAAGAAAAATGGTAATCTGCCATTATCATTCTCTCTCCCTCTCCCCCTCCCTCTTTATCACCCCTTTCTCTCCCTCCCCCCTTTTTCCTTCCTTACCTTCCTCCCCTGATTCCTGTCAAGCTAATTTCACCTTAAACCGTGGGACACACTGACAAGCTGAAAACCCTCTGTGGAAGGTCCGGTCCCTTGTCAACCTTTCTGGGTATCGTATTACGGAGTCTCCGGGCAGAATTCTCTGGGGAGGAGAGGATGTTTTCAGGTCTTGTTTATTTGTCATTTCTGTCTCCTAATTCCCTTTCTTAAAAGCAGCATTGCTCAAGCACGTGACTCCGGGTCATGTTTATAAGGCACACTTGATTGCTTAGGAAAACACATTGGGAAAGCCCTCTCTTCGGGAGGAAAGATGCTGTTTTTCCAGATTAAATCATTTCAAGTGGCCCTCAAGAGGGACACACACCACCCCTACCTTTATTGGAACTATTGTAAGAGGGGCTTCTTCATGGAATAGTGGTGGCGTTAATGATTAAAATTGGGTAGAACATTGAAAATGCTGACCAAGTGCTGACTCTCTCCTTGTATGTGAACAAGAGCAAATAAAGAGGACAGTGAACCTCAGGTTCCTCATACTCCTGAGACGCTCCACTATTTTGATTGCTTCTCTATCTGTGATTGCTAGTGTTGACCAGCCATTGACAGGATCTAGAATCACTAAGAGACAGGGCTCTGGGCAGGATTGTGGGGGATTACCTTGATTATTTTAATAGCTGTGGGAAGACGCATCTTGATTCTGGGGTGGGGATTCTGGACTGTATAAAGGGAGCTGAACACTACCTTGTATCCATCGTTTTCTGTTTCCTAACTGTGGGTGTGATACAACTCGATGCTTCAAGCTCCTGCTGCCTTGCCGTCCCTGTATCTTAGTTAGGATATTGATTGCTGTGAAGAGACACCATGACCACAGCAACTTTTATAAAGGAAAACATTTAGTTGAGGTGGTAGGTTACAGTTTCAGAGGTTCAGTCCATTATCATCATGGTGGGGAGCATGGTAGCATCCAGGCAGACGTGGTGCTGGAGGAATAGCTGAGAGTCCTATATCTTGCAGGCAACAGGAAGTCAGCTGAATCACCGGGTAGTATCCTGAACATATGAAACCTCAAAGCCCACCCCCACAGTGAATCACTTCTTCCAACAAGGACACACCTCCTAATAGTGCCACTCCCTATGAGATTATGGGGGCCGATTACATTCAAACTATCACAACCTGCCATGATGAACTGTACCTTTCTCCCTTATGTTGCTTATGTCAGAATATTTTTATCACAGCAATAGAAAAAGAAGCTAATACCATCTCTCTATTTTGAAGAAGGAGGGAAGATCTCTCCAGGGAATTGTTTGTTTCCCTGGTAACCATGGTCCTATAATTTTGTTTGTGTTGTTGAACCAAATTCAATCATGACTAACACATTTAAACCCAACTATAGTTCTGTACCCCAATACCCAACAGGCTTCCTTCATCTTCCTTGTTACTTTGACTAGTTTATGTAATTTTTTAGATTTAGTCATCATTTTGTAAAGATGAAATGTAGCAGAGCTTACACATGAACTTGGGCTGGCCCCACTTGGATGCCAGGTGCTCTTCTATTTATACCTTTGCTTCGGTCAACAAATACAGAGTCTGTGCTGAGCAGCATCTATATTGAGGTCACACTCTGGGGAAAGAACTGTTCATGTTGCCATGGGAAATAAGTCTTTCTTTGCATGCAAGTAACTTAGGAGAGGCAAAGGTTGCTGCCTAAAGATAGATGCAAAAGAAGAGTCCATGGCTAGAAGTGGGGAGTCACAGATCTGGCCTTCCTCTGTCTGTCCCTTGTCATTTTCTGTCTGGCCTCTGGTTGAGATACTTTGGCAATAAGGTGGGATACTCCTGATTTCATGTTGAAATTTGCTTTCTTCGTTTGGTCAAGCTTGCTCTCTTGCTTTCTCTACATTCCTCAGTATCTTTCTATTGCAAAGGGCTTCTTGAACTCTTGCTTCCACATCCAGACAGAATTCTATTGGAGTCACTCAGGTGCCCAGGGCCAACCTCAGTGAGGGACAAGAGCTAAGGGGAATTAGAATGTTGGGCATCCCTGCTGTGGCTGCAGCTGGCTCTGCTATTGAGCAAGGTTGCCAGCCCTCAGTGCAATGGTAGAGGAGTGTGCTTTCCTGAGGACCAGGCAGGTCTTGTGCAAGGGAGCCAGGCCTGGGTGAGTGAGCAGAGAGCTGGAGCTGTCTTCTAGGGGTCACTGATTTACCAGGAGGCTGTGCAGAGCACTCATCATGTCTCTGTTGACTGTCTTGTGAGAATCAGCGTAAGAAAAGGAAACCTCTCTGGCCTGTGGGTCCTCCAAAGCTTCACAACTTAAAAAGTGTGCCTTTCAGTGACTGTACCCAGAGAAAGGTGGCACACTTTAGTCCCAGTGCCTGCAAAACACGGGTTTCTAGATCCAGAGGCTGAGGGACTCCCCTGGTCTCGTGAGCAAGTTCGGGAGGCCCATCCAGATGAAAAGAGATGGTCAGTGCGGCCTTCCAGTCACTGGGACACTGTGCTGACAGGAGGGCACCATGCTCCATGGGAGTGAACAGAGAGGCTCGAGCTGTTGCTCCTGGAGACTGAAGCACCTGCAGAGTTCTCAAGTCTTTGTGTTTCATGATTACCTGCCTACACCCAAGGCCCTTTTTAGAGCAGTTCCCACCCACTGTCCCCGGCTGGTATGAACAGAGGAGGCTGAGTTTGACAAGAGCCTCCACTGCTCCCAACAGCACCCACTTTCCAAAAACCAAACAGATACAAGGCTGTACTCTAGAGTAATACTATGTGGCCAGAAATTAGCATCAAGAAGTACAGGACCAGTGTTGTGTGACTATCCTGCCTGTGCTGAGGATGCCAGGCTGGCTTTGAGTCTACAGCTGAGTCTAGGGGACGTCCCTTGACTCTCCAGCCAGCCTGCCTTTCACAGATGGGCTGGCACCCCAGAGCTGTTTTCCTACAGAAGGGAACTCTAAACTGGAGCCCCTCTATTCACTGAAACTCTAGACTACTGATTGAGGAGCCTTTGGGGGCTTGGGGAAATGGCCTTAGTTGATTAAAGTATTTGCCATGTAAGAATAAAGGCCTGAATTTAATTCCAAGAACCCATATACAGAACCAGACATGGTGGCCCACTTGCAATTCCAGAACTAGGGAGGTAGAAACAAGTAGCTCTTTGGGGCTTCCTGCCCAGGCAAACCTAACCTAATCAGTGAGATCTCGGGTCCCAAAGAGAAGTGTGAAGTGCTATCTCAAGAAACAAGTTGGATGGCTCCTAAGGAAGGAAGGATTCCCAAAGCTGACTACTTCTGGTTCCCACATACACACATGAACACACACACACACACACACACACACACACACACACACACACACACACACTTTGGACCCTGAGAATAGCTGTAGAATGTGGGAGCTGAATTGGATGCACAGGTTAGAGGTGGCAGTGAAGGAGATACTGAGTTCTTTTGAAATTCTGGAATTAAATAGACTGCTCAGTGGTGAGTTATCAACACTGTTATTGGGAAGAGAACATGGCTGAATAAAAAAGGTGGGTACCATAGAGGTACCTGAACCTTATGCTATGAGTTGCTCTGATCTTTAGTTCTAGGGTAGAGGCATTTGTCCACAGTTCCAAAATGGCTGAGTTTGGTTACATCTGTGGCAGAGAAGCTACTGGTTAAAGACTGGGGACTTAGAGGACAGGGTCATATATTCAGCAGGAAACGCCTCCTGCTGCTCATCCATTAAGTGAGAACACTGCAACCGGCCTGTTTGTTCTCCTAACACTGACGCACAGCATGGGGTTGTGGTGAGGTTCAGCTCCAGTCCTTCTCTCAATGGGATGTCCTGATGGCCTCCAGTATGACCTTCACCCCACTCATGGTTGGAGGAGCAACCCTCACCCATAGGCATCACAGAGAAAGGATGCATCTTGCTGCCCACAGGATCTCCCTAATCTCCCAGAGACCATATATAGCACTGTAGGAATTTAGAAGAGAGAAACTTGGGGAGGCTGTTGCTGCAACAGATGCCTCCTGAGATCTGAAGAAGGGGAAGGTTTTGGCATGGCAGATTTGAGAGGAAAACCAGAACAGCTGAGAAGGTAGCTTAAGAGGTGGGGCCCGGATGCTGCTTTCCTTCCTATCCTGATCTCTCCCATTCCCATCCTCACAGGAGTTCACAGCATCTCTGGAACCTGGGCTTAGAAAGCTGAGAGCTGTAGGGTGATGTCACTTCCAACAGGTGGTAATGAAAGGTCACCCACTGAAACTGTGTGAAGCATATGAAGGGAGCATGCTGTGAGGGAAGGAGCCCTGCACAGGCTCCTGGGAAGGGAGCCTGCTCTGGGGATACAGGGCAGTGAGCCTGATGGAGAGGATCCTGCCTCTGTCTTTAGTAGTCCTTTGGTGTGGTTCTCCACATGACAGAGTGTTCATTGAGTTGTGGGTCTCAACTCTTCCCCTTCTTAGGAGACCAGGAGCTGCAGTGCATACAGGCCAGCTCGACTCAGCTCTCTCACCTTTGTCTTTTGCTCTAAAAGAAATCCTGCTTGTTTTTCAAATGGCTGCAAGAGAATTTGCTGTGGGTGTGGGTGTGGTTCACAGTCCATCACATGCATGCTTAAAATTAGCCTGGGTTGTGTTTAATGCATACAGGGCTGAGCTTAGTGAGGATCTTGAAGCTGGTATATGGTTCTTCTTGCTGGACTTCAGGTGGTAACTGGTCAAGGCCGCTTTCTGATCCCACAGTGCTCTGTTCATAGAAGTTCAATGGCTACTCAGAAAAAGCAGTAAATCAAAATATGCCCAGGCTCGTGGTAGCAGCACAACTTACATAAACGACTATGGTGGTCAGGAGCTGTGCAAGTGAGGGGGGACGTTTTGGACTCCAAAGGATTGGAAGAAACTGTAAGGAAAGATGAATAAATGTTACATAGAGACAAAAATGTGGACTCTTAAAAATACCAACTGGAAAAACAAATAAAAGAGCCAGAAGCAAATGTTTATGGCATGTAGGGGGAGGGGTGGCTGTCTTTGAGCTGTAAGGGCAACCACAGGAATCAAAGGTTATAAAGGCCAACTTCATGAAAGTGGTAGATGTGAATAGATGAAAGAGGAAACATGGGTGATTTTTACTCATAAGAGTGTCAACTCTTGGTCTGCAGATGGCTCCCTCGATGAAGTGCTGGCCTTCCAAGTGTGAGAGTTCAATCCCCAGAACTCACATTTTATAAAAGGCTGGGTGTGCTGGCATGCACAATGCTGGGGAGGCAGAGACAGGTGGATCTCTGGGGCTCGCTGGCCAGCCAGCCTAGCCTGCTCCGCAAGCTCTAAGCCTGTGAGAGACCCTTTCTCAAGATAGAAGGAGGACAGCGTCCAAGGAGTGACACCTAAGGTTGACCTCCAGTTTACACACACATGCACACGTGTGTGCACACACCTAAAACACTCAAACATGTGACTACCCGTACATACATTCAACTACAGCAATAATGAAAGACATTCAAATTGAGACCAAAAGGAGATATTTTCCTCGGTGAATTATTAGATGCTTTGGAAATCCACAACTTTCAGTAAAGTAGCCTCCTTCCCCCAGTGCTCTGTTGAGCCATCACTAATGCCGATGCTTGGAGAAGGTCTGGCTTGTATTGAAGGAACACTGAAAGTATCTATATGCTTCAGCCAGAAGCCTTCTTCCAAAAGCTTGTCCTAAGCAAATACCATTCTGCACAGGCTTGGTACAAAAATCTGCACCAGATGTTTATGTTGGCATTTTAACTAGGAAAAATGTCTTATAAAATATATATTCAAGTCATCTGTCAGCTTAATAGTAATAGCAATTATGTGTCAACCACTGTGGCTGTATGTACATGTGTCTATGCATTATGCATGTTCGTGTGTGTGTGTGTGTGTGTGTGTGTGTGTGTACACAGCTGCACATCTCTCATCTAGAGATCCATAATAATGCTCCAACACCTGACACTCGGAGCACCCTTGTGATGCCACAGGGAGGAAATCCCACACTTTGTTGCCGCCTGTGACAGGTGACAGTCCAAGTGCTGGCAACACCAAGGCTCTTGGAGGAAATGGCCTCCCAGCTCCATCTGCAAGGCCCGTAGGAACTCAGTGAATTTGCTGTTTATACTCGGGCTCAGCCTGCAAGATAGCTCCTGATACAGGAGCCAATATTCTAAAATCTGAAAATTCCTCAAGTTCAGAGCTCTTCAGTCCCCAGCATGACAGATAAGGGCCTCCCTTCTAGCATTGCTGCATCTGTAGGTGTATGATATTCACTTCATTTTCAGAACCCACAGTAGGCGGGAGGACCTGTGTCCACAGTTGGTGGTCAACAGAGCCCCAGGCGTCTTGAGGTTTGCAGTACTTACTCCATATGGCAGGCTCCGAGGAAAAGGGAGGTGATATTAGTACAGGCCCCCACAGCTCATCTTTTATGAACGTTTCCCAGTGCCAGGTGAGGATGTTTGGTTTCCAGTAACGTTTTGTTGAGTGCATTCACAGCCACTTCACTTGCTCCAAATGAAAACAAATGGTTTATTTTTGTCAATGGTTCAGTGTTATGGATTCCCTCAGGAGCTTCTTTCCTCCTGGTTTGTCATCTCTTAGAAACTAGAAATCTTTCCTGAGAGTACTAGAAAGTGAATACATTAAAAGGCAAATGAGAAAGGGTGAGTAACCTGGGGCGCAGGGAGCTGCTTGCCTACCTGAACTCTCTGGCTCTGCAAACTCAGAGTGGCAAAGTGCTGGCCCAGCAGAGGATGATCTCTGGGAGATGAGGGGATCAGCTGCACATGCCACCCTGGAGGTTACCTGGACAGGCTTGAAGGGGCATGAGACAGAGGCCACAGAATGCAGAGCAAGGTTCCCAGTATAGTCAGTGTGTAGCTCTGCTGGACACACATGCTTCTTGAAGAATATTTTCCTGTTTACCTACTGAAGATACTCAGGAAGCATGATATAATGGTTCATTCTGTGTGGGTGGTGCCTCATTCAAGTGCCCCAGGAGCTTAGAAGCTTCAGAAAGCCTACAGTGAAGATCCCAGTGTTGGGAGCTCACTGTTAGGAGCCCAGTGTTAGGATCTCACTGTGCCTGCATGTGAGCCTATGGCCCCTGTGCATCTCTGCACTCTGCAGGGAGGCTGAAGATTCTGCACTGCATGTCTCTTCAGGGCTCAGGCATTAGGGGTTCATGCCAGATATCTCAAACTGGTGTACACACACACACACACACACACACACACACACACACACACACACACACACACACACACACACACACACACACACACACACACACACACACACACACACACACCTGAAAGTTTATAAGATCCTTTCAGGAGATTTCTACGAAGTCTTTTCTGTGTAGCTTTAAATTCTTTCTTTTCTGAATCCATCACCAAAACCTTCACAGTTCATTGTTCAAGAATCATTTTACGTATGTTACACTTGACTGCCCCCTTCACACTAGAAGAGTTTGGGGAGGAAGACATTTCTATTTTAACTTTTATTGCCATTTATTTATTTGTGTGTGTGTGTGTGTGTGTGTGTGTGTGTGTGTGTGTGTGTGTGT